>LOEQ01006072.1:47912-79795 GCA_001685075.1 Bramus lutescens
CAGGCGGCGGGAACGCGCACCCACCCCTCCCCCGCACAATGCCCCGCACCCCGCACAGCCCTGGCAGCTCCTGCGAGGTGCCGAGAAAGCACGGCTCAAAACCCGGCAGCCTGGTGCCTCTTAGAGACCTCCAGTCTTGCACAACTGAATTTTAGCACCGAGGACAGCGCTTCTGTCTGCGCCCTGGGCTGAGATTGCAGGGCTTTCTGTAGCAGCAGAGATGCTCCAGCCAGATCCAAAGGCTGCAAAACTGATTTCCGGTTGCTATGCCTAGGAAACCGAACTGCTAATTGCTGTTGGCGGTGGCGCTTTCTTCCGTTGGGCCCTGTTGTTTTACATTAAACAAAACGATTATGATTTGATCGCCTGAAAATCCATTTAGCGATATCGACACACTGTCTTCTGCGTTACCTGATCCAGCTAAGAGGCAAAGGAAATACTCCCCTAAGAGAAGATTGCCAAAATTGTGAACTTTAGCTTT
The DNA here is from genome assembly GCA_001685075.1 of Bramus lutescens. Lineage (NCBI taxonomy): Eukaryota > Metazoa > Chordata > Mammalia > Rodentia > Cricetidae > Bramus > Bramus lutescens. The sequence continues at coordinate 48,394 of LOEQ01006072.1, forward strand.
AAATGATGTAGACATAATCCTGGGGAAACCCCAAATTCTATCCTTAACTACAAAAGATGCCAAAAAAAATGTATCTGGATTGAATCTTTGAAGGACTATGTGTGGAACCATATCTTTGGAGTATGTCCTTTGGGCTTGTGGTATGATTTGTTTAAGCCACACTGCCTGTGGATTGGTCTTGTACTTCAGTGCCGACTCCCTACCACGGTAGGGTCATGCAGACTTGGCTCGTAGATGTCCTTTCTTTATATGGATTGAAAGGAATCGTAGTTTCCTGGGAGGGGAGAAAATAGACCAAGCTAGTATAGAAAGACTGCAAGGCTGCAAAACCTTTCCAGACACTTAGTTCCACAGAGGATACCCCATCATGTTTTGGGTTTAAGCTAAAAAGATAAGCATTGCATCATGAAAAGAGGTTACCTCACTACAGCAAGCCCACTTGCGCCTCTGGGAAATAAAGGACAGGCTAGAAATTAAAGTTTGTGGGACGAAGATCGGTAGAGAGTCCTGGAGATTGTCTATGCCTGTGAAATTCATGTTCAGCGTCCTACTGCGTGTCAAACCGTCTCTGTGTACCTGCTGCTCTCAAGTCTGTCTGCTGCCTCCGGAATTCAACAAATTGTATGTGTTCTGTTTTACATAGAGAAGTAAAGACTCAGTTCGAAAATACTGTTGCGAGGAGCCAGGAGCCTGCAGCCGACAACATCAGCGGAAGAGTCCACTGATGGTCCGAAGTGCATGAGAGTGCTTCACGGTTAGATCTTGTAGACTAAACGTGACTTTAATATCACACATGGTGCATCCCTTTTAAGCATATTAATGCGTACTTTCCCCTTAATCACACTGGACCTCGAATTCTACATTTATTAAAATATATTTTTAATAAAAAACACATGTCCAGCATGAAAATGAGAAGGGATGAAGGAAAGCAAGAAGCACAGCAAACCCTGTGGCCTTTAAACCCTGTAAGCTTGTGATTTCATTATGATCTCTCTCTCTCTCTCTCTCTCTCTCTCTCTTCCCCTCGCTCTGTCTCTGTCACTCTGTCTCTCTTTGTCTTCATCTCTGTCTGTCTCTCTCTCCCTCCCTCTGTGTGTGTGTTGTTCCTAAGACAAAAGTGTGGAACATATATATAATTTACTGAGCTTACATATCATAGGTGAAAATACCTTCTTTCTGTAACCAACAATTTATTTCACATGTGAATCAAAAACTCCATAAAAATATTAAGTCAGTCCTCTGAATAAAAAGAGATGAAGCATAAGATAAAGTCAATGAGAGTAAAATTGTAGGCAGAAGAAGAATTATAAATATCCCATCTTGTTACATAAAGAAAAATAAAATTTCACACACACTTTCATTTCTACTTCCGATGCCAAACACAGGAGTAGTTTGAAGTTTATAAACTAGAAGAACAGGTCAAGAGATAGAGCAAATGAAGGATCTCTTCGGTCACATTCTTCTTTTTCTTGCTGTTCAATATTTTCCACCAAAGCATCTTGAGTCTTATCCAAAGTGCTTTGGAATGGGAGTTGGAAATAACGGGGGACACAGCTGAAGTGGGGGGGGTTGTGATATATAAGGTGTCTCTGAAGCAAATTAAAAGGAAAAGGATTTTCAAAAACTGCTTTTATCTTAAGCTCTTTGAAACTCAAGGGCAGATAGGAAGTCAAAATTGACTGGATTATATCCTATATCACGAATTTGCTGAATCATAGTACATCCTCCCCAGGGGATATGCACAACTGTAGCAAATATTACCTTCTGGCAATAAGTTGCAATTGTTAATACGATCTACAAAATTTTATCAGGCAATCTTTGTAATCCAATATATACTCTAGTAATCTGTGTTCATAATTTAGGGAAACAGATGACCTTCACACGCCTACAAACATTTCCTACTAAAATACAGTATAATTACATTTAAATGATCTTCCATGGAGCTTTTCCATACAGCACATTAGGTAGTAAATATTGCTTTTCATCACAGAATGCTGATAGCGCAATGAAGTTACACTGAATGGAATAAACAATTATATAAATAATGGAAAAATACTGATGTTTCATTTTCATATTCTAAGATCCACCTTTAAAGTCACAAAGCTTCGTGTTTTGATTACTTATCCTAAACTTATCAATATTAAAATCAATTTTAAATATTACAAGAAAGTTAAATAGAACAGTAAGCTCCAAGGACCAAGTTGCTATTTTCTGCCCTCTGCTGTTCATTTCTGGAAACTATGTAGACCTTAAACCCTTTTTCAGCTGGTAAAACCACACAAAAAGAAAAGAAATCGTAAAATATTATCTTCCTCATTAATTGTTTCAGTGATAGGTTGGTGCTGTTGCTTTTAGCATGGAATAATATTTAAATATAATTTCTTAGTATGAAAACTGCAAATAAGAGTTAGATATAAATTAGGTAATCTATACCTTAGTCCACCTTTATTTAAATTACAATTTCTTTTAATTTTTAAAATAAATTTTTGTAATATATTTATAGAATTTAAGTGTTTGTCAAGTCTTCACATTTTTTATAGTCATATTACACAATGCAAATAATTTTCATAGAGAAATTTTCCATGTGTGGTGAGAGAGCTGGTGATAATTTTGAATAGACTCGAATCAAACTGCTGGCTGCATTCCTGGTCAAAAATTGTATTACAAGCACAGGTGATGTAGTTTATACTGATAAAGTCTGACCATGTGGAAGTCATCCCAACCCTGAAAGGCTTGGCTGCAAGTCAGCAACAGAGAAGAATCGGATTGCATTCTGTACACTGGAAGTGTCAGAAAGATCAGTCACTGCAGACAGAACAGAGTTACAGAAGTCTGATCATAAGACCCCACTTCCTAAGACACCAGAAATAAGTGAAAAAGAGTCATGAGGATCTACAAATAAAGAGAAATACATTCTGAGGTTCTTTCTCAATCAAGAAAAAAATAATAGCATAAATAGTCAGATTTAGGCAATATTGTTCACACAGTTTTGCCAAATTTTCAAATTATTGACCCAGCATTCAAATTCAAGACTCAAAAATACATATCTAAAATGGGCTTAATAAGCATTATAAATGTGAAAGGATCAATATATGTTTGTGTATGTACATATGCATATGATATTTAAAGGATAGTGTCCTAATATAGGAAAACATACTGTTCGTTTTAGGTTTAAAGGTTTGGATGGCATGAATTTTAATTTTGGCATCTATAGAGAGCAAGGGACTAAGTATTTATCTGTCATAATTGGTGCTGCAAATAAAAGGATTAAAGTCGTGTGACGAGGAATTGATGAATCTGAAAGTTAAATAAGCTGTCGTGAAATTTGAGGATGGCAGGTACTGATGGATAATCTTGCTTTTGAATTTAACAGACACAGAAGAGGGACTCCAACTGACCAATTACCACCAAAAGACAGAGCTCTGGGCATAGCTGTGTGGCATTGCCTTAATTGCTAATTAATGCAGAAGGGCCAAGTCCACACTGTGTGATACCTGGGCAGGTGGACCTGACTTGTATAACAAAGATCGCTGAGCAAGCCAGGGAGCAAACCCAGTAAGAAACCTTCCTCTGGTGTTTCCCATTTCAAGCACTTTGCTTGGCTTTCTTCAGTGATGGATGGACAGTAAGTAAACTGTAAGCTGAAGTAAATCCTTTCCTCTTGAACTTGCTTTTGTCCATGACAGAAACAGAAAGCAAACTAACAATAGTCAAATACTCATAATGCCTACTCTATCTTGGATTTCAAGGGAAGAAACATGTCATCAAGGGCTCACACCTGCACTGAGCCAAGCAGAGCTTAGCTGAGGAAAGGCTAGGACTTTGTCGAGGAAGGCAATTCATAGAAAGCCAATGACATCAGCAAAAGCATGGGCATGGGCTGAGAATTACAAGTGGTTCAATGTTTCTAGCATAAGAAATGTGAGGACAAGTTCCAGAAACAAGCAAGACTATGGCTTAAATTATATGTAGTAAATAAAGATGCATATATCACACATGTATATTTTATAAATATATGGGAATATTTTATATGCATACACAATATATACATATTCATGCTTTATATTGCCGGGGGAAAGAGACATTCTGTAGATCACAGGGAGATATAAGGTTTTAAGACTTGCTTTGTAGAGTGTTTTGGAAGCATTGTTTAAGTAGAAGCCTATTAAATGTAGGAAAATGTGGTCTGAATCTGTGGTGTGAAGAGATTACAAGGCAAGGAACTAATAGAGTCACAGTAGAGATAGGAAGAAAAGGTTGGATTGAAAAATATTTAAGTAGGTGGGCAATGTTGGCACACACCTTTAATCCCAGCACTTGGGAGGCAGAGACAGGAAAATCTCTATGAGTTCGAGCCTAGCCTGTTGTACAGAGCATGTTCCAGGACAGACAGGGGTATATGGAGAAACCCTGTCTCTAAAAACCAAAACACCACCACCACCAACAACAACAAACTTAGGTAGACCCTTATTAGGTTCTGCCAGTAGACTTGTATGTGATGGAGTTAAAGGAGCTGGAGAGATAAAGATGACTTCCATGGAAGGAGACAGGGCCAAACTTAGCATGATGTCACCAGTGACTGAGAAAAAGTCAGAAAATCAGAAATGTACACAGAAAGGCGGTGCTTCCCATGGGTCAGCAAGAGTTATGGGAGCTAACACAATAGCAACAGCGATGGCTCCTGATGCTCATTTTGCTCTTGGAAAAAGAGGCATCGTGTGGAAGCTAACTTGGAGAGTCATTCCTTTATAGCGTTGCATCTGATAGTTTCAACTCATTGAAAAAAATGTCCAATAAAGCAACATAAAAGAGCAACGATCATATTACGAAGATAAAAATGAGCTATCGGACGCTTTAAAATCCTGCTTTTTGTTGATAGACCTGCAGTCATTCCCTCCTCTCATCTTAAATATCTTAGGTTGTACCTGAACATTGGCCGTCGAGCACTTTCTTGTTTTTGTTTATTTCAAGTAGGATGCTAACGATGTTTGTGCGGGCTGGAAAGACAGCTCAGCAGATCAGAGTACATACCGCTCTTGCAGAGGACCTGAGTTCAGGTCTCAGCACCCACATTAGGTGACCCACAATTACTGGCTTCGATGGATACCTACACTCAAGTCAATATACCCCTCATATACGAGCATAATCAAAAAGATAATAAAATAACTCAGAAAAAAATGTTTTATGAAATAATCTGAACACTATGTGTGGTACCAACAAGATATAGAATTGCCTAAGACACAAATCTGTGGGTTTGTCTGGGAAAGGGTTTCTAGTTGCAGTAAACTAAGGTGGGAGGATATACCTTAAGTGTTCCTAGTGCCAAATCCTGGGCTGGAGATAAAAATTAAATAAAATCTAAAATGCAAGATGAGCACAAGCATGCATCTCCTTCATCATGATGGACTATAATACTAAACAGGGAGCCAAAACAATGCATTCTTCATTTCGTAGGTGGTTTTTTATTTGTCTTCATATGCTTTGTCCCTGTGGTGTGAAAGTAAGTAATATACATGAATAAATGTTAAACAAATAAATGCTTAATTTAATAAATAAATAAATAAATAATATGCACAAAAATGTCTGGTGCTTTATAAAAAGCTTTGCTCATGCTAAAGATCACATTTTTTTCATCTCCTTGATCATTCAACTTTCCCAGAAAGCGCAGCATGGTTTTCAACAGCTTTGCTTCTAAATGCTATTGATGTACATACAATTCTAATTAAATTGTATTTTCAAGCTCTCTAATTCTGCTATTGTTCCATAAGACCTCTTTATAAAGCTAATACTCTGACTTCCAATACACATGTGGCAATTGAATGAGGTTAGGATTCTTGACGACATGGGTGTCAAGTGGCATTTTTAATAATAGTAATGGAAAATGAGGTGAGGGTTAACATTAAGTAGCATAAAACCTAGCTGCCACCGATTCTATGTCTATACCTGATTAAAGATTTAAAATGATAACCACAGACAATAACATTAGCAAGATGGTGAAAGAAAGGGCTTTGTTACCTCTACTGATCAAGCAACACACAGGTCGTTTTCCTTGGTGAATCATTTAAAAAGTACTTATGAGTATAGAAACAGCCACACTGAAATCAGGGGGAAGATTTGAGACTCCTTACTATCTATTTCCTCATGTATGGCACAAAACCCTAGCTCTAGCTTCCTGCTGGCAAGAAGGGGAGATGGATGGCAAGTATGATTTCTCGAGGTGCTCGTTACGTGCCTGACTTACGTTTTGGAATAGTGGCATGGACTTAGATTTTGTTAGTGTCTTAGGAATGGTAGTAAACAAAGATGAAGGTGTAATCAATTTTGGAACTTCACATAGGGAGAATGACTGGGGGAATTCCTTCACCCCTGGGAGGCCACTACATATCCAACATTCCAACTTCTTCAGTTGCTATGGAGGAAATGGCTCCCATCTCATCAACTGGTGAAAAAAAATGACTGAGAAAATTAGAACTTTGTGAATTCCACATACAAAGTCAATAGTCTCAGGTAATAGAAAGGATCAGAAGCATAAAGAATCTTTGGGCAGGTTTATTGGTGAGATTTTACCATGTATACAGACAACCAGGATTATTGGTGAGAACTTACCATGTACACAATCAGAGTCACCTGAGAGAAGAGGAGGAAGGGAACATAAGTGGGATTGTGAAGAAACTGAAGACCTGAATATTGTCAACAGGAAAGTAACTGATGCTCCCCCTATCTGATCTAGCATAGAACTTTCTCAAAAAACAGACCAATTGCCTTCTTTGGATCTATATCCAAAAAAAAAATTGAGTCAGTATCTCAAATAGATAACATTGTCTGTTTACTGTAACTATACTGATAATAGCCACATTATAAAGTTATAAGTAAACAAAACAAACGATGAATGAATAAAATGGCACAGACACACAATGAAATAGCATGCTGCCTTTAACAAGTAAAAAAGAATGCTAAATGCAAGAAGAGTGGGTGACCACTAAGGTCATATATCAGGTAAAATTATTTATAACAAAGAACAAGTACTGCATTCATCTACCAATCTGAGGGATTCTCAAATATTCCAGCATGTAGAAGCACAGAGTAGAATGGTGTACCACGGAAGTTCAGGGTGTGGAAAATGGAGATATGGTTATAACTGTATAGTTTCAATATGCAAAGTAAGTTATTTCTAGAGATTGGATGTGCAACATTATCCCATAAGTCAATGACACGGGGTTGTGCAACTCAGAGAATTAAAATGGTTTGTCTTCTTTGTTCTGGTGTGGGTAGTCCTTCTGTCTATGTTTTGCTTTTATTGGTTAATGAATAAAGAAGCTGCTTTAGCCAATGGCTGAAACCAGGCTGAAAGAGACATATATAGTGAGAGTAAATAGAGTCAGCGAGAAGCCATGGAGCCGCCAGAGGAGAAAGATGTGAGCCACCAGCCAGAACCTTGCTGGTAGGCCATGAGCCTCATGTAAAAATATAAAATACTAGAAATGGGTTAATTTAACTTATAAGAGCTAGCTAGAAATACACTTAAGTTATTGTCCAAGAAGTGATTTAAATAATATAGTTTCTGCGTGATTATTTTGAGTCAGGGCAGTTGGAAATGAACTACCAGCATCTGCCAATGCTGATTGGTGTACCACTGTATGTGACTACATCCACATAAAACCTGTGAAAGCTTAAAAAGAAATTCTAGACACAAAAGAACAGAGTCCAGTACAGCTTTTTAGTAGCAGCATCTTCTTGCATGGGCTTTGTTTGCTAGAAGCAAGCAGAGGTGTGGTCCTTTTAAGAGCAGGCTTCCTGACTCAGTGGTAGCAGCAAAAAACTACATGGCTCCTTTAAGAAGGCTTCCTGGCTCAAATTGCATAAACAACTCTGACTCTTTCCGGAGGTCTGGCTACAGAGCAGTTAAATGGGGTCTGTGGGAATATGCTTCAAGTTACTTGGTGGCAGCATTGGCCAACTTCTTACCAGAGTTGAGGTGGTAAGAGTGGTTCCCTCCCAGTGGTCCCAGAGCTGGTGGTAATGGTACCTCCTCCTCCATATTAAAAGGCAGAAAGAGGCAGTGCCAGCATCCAGGACCGCTATAACCACAATGTTTATCATAAAGCTCTCCTGGCCAGAAAATAACTACAGATACACCACAAAGACAGATTTAGATTAAAAAAAAAAAAAGACCTCTAAATCGGTCACATTGTTGGATAAATGCATGTAGGCTTGGGAGCGAGAGATGAAAAATAGTATAGAGAGTTATAAAAAGAAGTAAATCATTTACAAAAGAAACACAAAGTCTTTAAACAGACAGAAAATACACAGAGAGTCTGAATTTTGTATGTTTTTTGTTGGTTTGGTTTTTTTTTTTTAATTCTTGACTGTGAAGGAGCCAAGTACAAAGACACATTTCATTGTATGGGCTGCTAAGCTAAACAAACGTATACATTTAAGTTTTTGTTGTTTTGAAAAAGAGGTTCTGCTTTTGTTTCCACAAAGGATGAGAACCTGTGGATTCCTTTCAGACTACTGTGGTTTGATGGACCAAGACCTCCCAAACGTTTCCATCCCCCAAAATTACCTCAGCCAACAAAAAGCATGAAGCAGTTTGGAGAGAACTATGCCCAAATTCCCAAACATTGTTTATAAATGTTTGTTTACACTTAAAGTGAGAGATGGATATTGTTATATATATATCTTTGCTCTTGATTAAGATATTGTGTTTGTACAGCTCATTTTAAAATGTAATGTATAATTTAGAAATATAGATTAATAGATCATCAAAAATGGTAAAACTTGTAGCCATGTTGGTTGGGTTTTCTGGGCATATAGCGAAATATTTCAGTTAGATAGGTATTCCTCAAATCTTCCAGAGACCTTCAGAATATAGGATTTGAAATGTTCTAAGAACCTAGGCATTTTTATAACCATGAGACACATGCACTTCTGGCAGCACCAATATACTTAAAGAGGATAAAGAGGCATTGAAGAGGATCCTCATGGAGTTTGTTAGCCATTTGGGCAAGAAGCTGCTCATCCATAGTCTGTTTTACTGGACTTGCAGAAGTCACAGTACTCCAGGGTTTCTGCTTTATGAAAGATTCTGCCGGAAATTCTGCAGAACACAGAAATTTTTTGGAAAGTTCTGCCAGATGGTATGGACCTGTAGGCTAAAGATGGATGATTAAAAGAATATTACAGAAGAACTTTGGGTGACTGTCCAGGTAGCAAGATGCTTCTATCAATTCTAGAATTTTGGGAGTTGCTTACAATGTGCTTCCTGTTTACTTAGGTAATATTATATCCTTCTGGAGTTTTTGATGGAGCTGAAGAATAGATAGTTATAGTTTTCCTTAGTTATGATAAAAGATAAAGTAGATACAAATACTATAGTTGTAATTCTTGCTTGATACCTATTTTATTATATGTAATTTTACAATGTTAAAGTTAAAACCTTCTTTTTTATTTAAACAGAAAAAGGGAAATGTCCTCCTGTCTTTGTTTTGCTTTTATTCGTTAATGAATAAAGCTGCTTTCAGCCAATGGCTTAACAGAGTAAAACCAGGCAGAAAGAGATATATAGAGAGAGTAGGCAGAATCAGAGAGGCCATGGAGCTGACAGAGAAGAAAGACACAAGTTGCATATATATATGATCATCTGTTTACACAAATTGTGTGTCCTTGCTGTATACACAAGTAGTGTGATATCTCTCCAGTCTCTCTCCGTAAAGAAATGAAATGAAAATGTTTTGTAGCCATTGTAATGCCAGCATCCGACATTAATAATTATCTTGTTTCCACCACTCCTTTCTGCAAAGGCTCATTCGGTGATGTTTAACTACAAGAGCAATTCGATCCTGAAACTTGTCATGCAGCTTCATATCTCAGAGCCACCACAGTACCTACTGTCCTATACTTGGATCAGTGGAGAAACAGGCAGCACATTCCAGCAGGATGACGTGGGCATGCTTTGTTTACAAAGCTCTTGGATTCATAAAGTCCTTAGAATGAGTTTTATCATGCAGCAGAACTGATGATATTCTTAGGCCAAGAAAGAAGTCAAGCTACTGAATACAGGAAGAGTCATGCAAAGGATATTACCTGGAAAAATGCGGTGCTCCTCGGCTACATCGCTAGGATTGTTTGAGGGCCTTTTTGGGAAGAAATTCTGGCCCCTGTCTTTCTTCTTGCCCAAATGCACAGGCTGCTGGTTAAAGCAAAACTCGTATAGGTCAGTTGCTGAGAGCTTAGATCTCTTTGTGGAGAAGAGATAATGAATGTGAGGATGGAATGGAAATTCATCCAGGTCCTATTGGCCTTCCCTTTTAAAACACTAATCAAAGTTCAGATAAATGTTGAGATAAGAGATAAACTTCTGGAATCAGGATGCATAACAAGTCTGGTATGCTGAGGGTTTACTCATTATCAGTGGTTCCTGGGTAAATTACTTGGTTGTTTGTCTTTGTAAGCACAGCTGAAGGAAAGGCAAAGAAAGAAAGGAGGGTGTGGAATCTACCTTCCCTGGATTTACCCATTAAACCTTTACAGAGCAAGGGAGATATGGCCCATACATTGCAAGAATCTGTATAAGACAGTATGGAAGGTTCTAGTGTTTGGATGTTTGTCCTTGCAGATCTGCTGATACTATGATGAGACAATGTCAGGATGGCAAGGCAAGGAATTTGATTTTACTTTGGCAGCTTCAGTTTTAATATGGTGGGGAGTGAAGGGCTTATAAACTACAAAAAAAAATGTTCTCACATTTATCAGAGGCAAGAGGCAGAGATGGTGTGGCCAGGGAAGGTTTTGTAGCCATTGGCTAGTTTGGAAGGGATCAAGATTATAAAATCTTGGAGAAGCCATAGAAGCAACTCTCAAGACTCACAGCAGAGGGATTGCAAAGAGGAAGTGTGCTGTGTATTTGGAGGGCATCAAAGCTTAGTGAACATTTAAGGTTATCATTAAAATTGCTCACTGGGGGTTGAACAGTTTGTTTCCTAGTAAAGAGACTTGCCTCATAAGCATGGGGTCTTGGATTCAGCCCCCACCCTCAATAAACAAATAACAAAGGAAAATAAAATTTCTCATTTTGGCTCCAGAGACTGGGAAGACCTGAGCAATGTACTTAGACTGTTGCTTGGTGAGAGTTTTATGGGGTCAGTTACCCTTTATCCATGACCTAAAGTACAAGTCTTTCTGACATTTGGAATGTTTTCTATGTTGCTTTGTTCATCACCAAGCAGCCTTAGCTTATTAGGTAGAAATCACCCATGATTGGTGATGTAGACAAATAAGACCAATGCCCATTTACTAGGAATTTCCATTGTTTTTGGTACAGGCAAAGAGTATATATAACAAATCTGTATATTGAATTTTCTGGTGGAATATATAACAGTTAATTTGCATAGAAACTTTTGTTGGTGTTGGGTTTTTTGAGACAATGCTTTCCTGTGTAACCCTGGCTTTCCTGGGACTCACTTTATAGACCAGGGTGGCCTGCAACTCAGAGATTGCCACCTGCCTCTGCCTCCTGAGTGCTGGAATTTGAGGTGTTCACCATCATGCCTTGCCAGAAATAAATCTCTAATGGAAATGTTTCTTAAGGGTTTATAAAAGAGTCAAGCCAAATACAGTAAGTGTAATGACAAAATATTCAAATATTTAGACAGAAATGTTCTATTTCTAATAGGGATCTTGTATGTATATGTGGAGTATTTGCATATCCATGTATTTGTGTATGTGTGCAGGTGTGTGTGTAGAACCAGAAATCAAAGCCATCTGTTCTTTACTCTTTCCTACCTTATTTTCTGAGACAGGGTCTCTCCTTGCTTCCAGGGAGCTGAAGAGACACGCCTCCAGGCTTTATAGGGTCAGGCTACCATGCACTGCTTTTCATGTGAGTGCTGGGGACCTGAATTCAGGTCCTTACTTTTCTAGCAAGCACTTAACTCACTTACCACTCCTCCATCCTGCTAGGCTTCCTTAGCCTCCTTATTCCCCAGGGAAAGGTGAGTGAGCCATCCGCCAGTTCTTCAACCTCACAATGCACGGCAATCAGATGTGATAGGGAGTCGAGTCAAAGCAGGAACTAGTTTATTACTATGAACATAAGTTTACATAGGTTAAGTGACATCCTGTGATGTGGGAGTACCTCCAGCCAATGAGAGACAGCCAAGCCCTCCTTTTGGCTGGAGAAGGGCCTGCCTAGTTTTTGCTGTCTCATCCTCACTTGGTTTCCTCAAACTCAAGCCAAACTTTTCTCTGTCCTACAGGCCTCGAGGTACAGGCCCTGAGATAATTTTGACCCAATACATCCCCTCTAGCAATAATCTATAATATAGTAAGAGAAGAGTAAGTTAGCATGCCTAGTGATGGCGGCACACTCATTTAATCCCAGCACTCAGGGAGGCAGAGGCAGACAGATGTTTATGAGTTCAAGGTCAACCAGGTCTACAGAATGAGTTCCAGGACAGCCAGAGATACACAGAAAAGCCCTGTCTTGAAAAACAAAACAAACAAACAAATAAGAATAAGTTTACAAAGTTAACATAATTCTTGGATAAAACCATGCTACTGCCTATGATTTTAAGTCAAATTGTGTTCCTTATAAAATTAATTTAAATTTTTATTTTTATATTAGCTTTATCAATTTGACCAACATTTATTGGATATTTGCATACAAAGTAGTGGAGAAAAGTTTTTTCTTACAGAGTTCACATTCTAGAAAGATAAAGTTTCTAAAAAAAGGACTAACATCTTCTACAAAATTACTTCTGCTCCAAAAAGAAGTAGCTTGGTTCAAATGGCAGAGAAAAACCAGCTCCAAATTCCAACAAAATTACAGAAGAACAAAATAAATAAGAATTCGATGCTAAGGTCTTCATCAGTTTTGACTATAGCAAAGAATGATATTCAGCTTGGCCTATAACATAATAAAACTCACCAAGGAGTTCTTGGAAGCCCCAAGATGCACCTATAGATACAAGAAAAAGATAGATCTAGGATACACTACAGAGAACATCTCAGGTGTCCACGTACTTAGCGGACTTAAGTAGGAAAACATTTGAGTTCAGGAGTCTCACACACTGGCCTGAAAGCCAGAGCAAATAGTAACATAATGAGCCTAATCACTAGAAAGGGGCAGGGAGGGTGGGGAAGGAAAACAAAACAAGAAGGAACCTTGAAGTTAGAAAGGTTGTAGAGGATGAAGCGATACAGACTTCCTGGACTAGCAGAACGTCTGGCTTCCACAGGAAAGGTGGTCAGCAACTCGAGGGAAAAAAGACATAGGCTACTTATCAGAAAGGAGGTGGTCTAAAACCCAAAGCTGAGGCACAGGATTTCTCTGCTCTTTGCCAAAACCTTCAGGATAACTTCATCAGTCATGAAGGTTGTTTTTTCTACTTCGGGATCAGCAAAGAGAAGCTACTTGCTGCAAGGAATTGAAAAATTAAGATAATATCACATAATTCCACAGGCCCACACATATTTTAATAAACTTATTTTCAAGGAGGGGATGTCATATAAGTATATAAATTATGAAAACTAAAAAATCACTATGAACTATCAACAAAGTCAGTTTATTTGAACCTGACAACATGGAAAACTGCCTCCTGCCTGATGCTACAAAAATGCATGAACAGACAGAACTCCTTGTCAACGCTGGAAAAGGATTTGTTTGAACTCACTGACCACTCTTGTTTTTCTAGACTTGGGATTAATTTTAGCCTGTGATTGATTCCTCATATGTTTGTAGATACTGATATATTCTCTTCTGCTGGAGAAAAATGTCCTGTGCCATATTCAGATGTCCCAGTATTTATCCTAACTTTCCTATCTAGGTCACATGACCCACTTTAACTAAGTACCTATATGCACGGACAAAGAAATTCATTGTTTTTATTTGGAAATCATCATGGAATCTAGGTAACAATAGAATTCGAGTATTGTTAAAACTGTTGAGAATTGTTAAAAGATGGAGGAAGGCATGCTGAGGACAAAATGATAGTACTTACACTCAGGCAAGTAGATACATGTTCTAAGAGTAACAAAGGGGAAATTACATAGCATTATACAGGAAACCCTTCTCAGAACTTAGAAGAGTTGAAATCTGCTCTAAATGTGATATTTATTGTTTCCAGGCTGTGCCCTCAACAGTCTGAACACAGTGGGTCACTAGGAACAGCATTGTCTGCTCCTGTGTACATAGCCTAAGAGACTCTCAAATCATAAAGCATCTTGACGTACAAATAAACCCCAATTATGCTAAACACCCACTTCACTCTAGGAGTTTCATAAGTTATAAATATCTGTGGATCTGTACTGTTAATGAGTCCATAAAGCAATTTAAGCTGCTGGCATCCTTGTCAAACAATACCCTCAACCAGGGAGACTTTTGTGTGATAATACACATAATGGCTGGACACAATTTTTAAAGTACACCATGTTTGGAGGGTTTTTGAAAACACAGACAGCATTTTACCTTATCATAAAAAAGATGTGGGATTTTGTTTTTATTGTTTTTTTCCATTCCATTGTCTTTCTTTGTTTTATTTTTTTCCTTGTTCCCATTTTCTGTTGGTTTCTCGATGATAAAATAGCAATGGCTGGTATACTACTGAGAGACTTTTGCTAATTTACATTATGTGTGAGAAAAACTTTAAAATTACAGCTAACCCAATAGTCTAAGTGGTGGCATCAGGGTCACAATCCTACTTTAAGTACATTCTGTTGATTCAAATTGGCTTGTTTCAATAAAGAAGAAAGAACAAAACAAAAACACAAATAAATCTCACCCAAAATCCAATGTTCTGAAAAGTTAATTGTAAATGCACACAATCCTACAACTCGTCCTTAATTTTAGAAAAAAAAATATTCTTGTCAGACAACACAGAGAAGCCTAATTTGAAAACGCTGTTAACATTCTGGCACATTGGAATGCATATCAAAGCACAGTTCAGGGAGGGGAAGGTCCTGGTCCCATTAGCAGGAACATAATTTACAGATGCAATTTATGTTGTGATTTTCCTCTACTACAGAGGGTTTGGGAACTGTTTTCTTTCTAGTCTGAGCCCTTTTTGAAATATTTGACTGTCCTTGGTGTTGAAGGCAGAGGGATTCCATAGTCCTCTAAATGTAAGTGACTGAAGAAAAACACTTGAGTCCAGGAGTTGATATCAGCCTGGAATCCTTAGCAACCCAGGCAGACCCCATCTCAGGAAAAGAAAAATTAAAAAAGCTGTTGGGGTTGGGGTTAAAGCAAAACCAAAGAAGATATAAATAAAGATGAAAAGGTGGGGGGTGTTTGAATTTATAGATGACCCCCAGGACCCCCAGGGGCTTAGCTCGAAAAGTGAAGAACCAGAAACATACAGCTGGATCCCGCAGAGAAGGCAGTCAGTGCGATCCTGAGGAAGAAGGCATGTATTCCTTCTCTAACATGGACAGCTATCCACAGCTGGGGGAGGGTTTGATTCTTCTTTGTCCAAGCCTTCAGGGATACTTGATTTACCAAGTTGATTTTCTCTTTTGCACCACTGGTGAACCTGCTAGATTCTTACCATATTGAAGTAAATTTGTCCTCTGTGGGTTCATAGAGGGTGCTTCTCAAGTTAGCAGAATATTAAAAGTCAACGCATTTAAGTTTTTAGAAACTGTCTTTCGAACAAAGGCCAGTAAGGTCTCTTTTGTCTACCTCACTCTTTGGCTTTTTGATTAGTGAGTGTTATAAGGATGAGGTCCTCCATAAGACATGGAGATGTCTGGATGAATTTGAAAGCCAGGAGAACAAATGACGGACCAGCCTTTGGGAATAGGAGTGACAGGGAGCCTGGAATTCTCTACATGGACCTTTCCTCACGTAGGGCATATGACTCTGAAAATGAAGCTCTCTACAAAATCTGGCAGTAGCACAGAACATTTCTCTATTTTGTGAGAATTGCTAAGTCCCAACCTAAATGTGGTCCCTCTTCTTCTTATGATAATTTTATTTAGTGTTTTCTTGAATTAGAAGATCACCAATAAAACAGTACAAATGCTGAAGTTTTTATAACTTATGATAATGAATAAGAAGATATAAACAGAGGTATTATCATAGAAAGCAGAATTGGTTTTTAGAAGTTTAATTACTATTTTTTAAATCAGCTTACAAAGCACCAGGTTCCCACATTCGGTTCTCTTATTCTGTGTTGATTGGTTCTTCCCTCCATCTTTGGCCTTCCCCCATCTTCTTGCTGTTTTTTTCTCCGATGATATTCTCTTTTCTATTTCGTACTATTACCTTTCTCAACCCCTCCTTACTCCCTTGAAAGCTTTTTATTTTATCCAGACACGTAAATCCTTTCCAATTTTCCTAGCCTTTGTCCACATTTACTCCCATCTGGATTTGGATATTTAACTGTTA
Source organism: Bramus lutescens (assembly GCA_001685075.1). NCBI lineage: Eukaryota > Metazoa > Chordata > Mammalia > Rodentia > Cricetidae > Bramus > Bramus lutescens. Next base: position 64,781 of record LOEQ01006072.1, read on the forward strand.
GAAGCTTGTGTCCACACAGCATATGAGAAAGAAAACACAGTATTTGTGTTTCTGAGTCTGGGTTATTATGTTTATGTGTTTTTCATTTCTTTCCATCTTTTCATAATGTCATTATTTCATTTTTCTTCACAGCTGAATAAAGTCAGAAGAAGGAGCTGTTTCCTGTAGAGCTAATTACAGCCTTATAAGCCTCATGTGGATGCGGGAACTGAACCCAGGTTTTCTGTAAGAGAAACAAGTGCTCTTAACCACTGAGCCATCTCTCTAGCACTTTATTGGGACTTTAAAAAAATAGCTATCAAGAAGCTAATTTGAAATTTCCCAAAAGAGTATAAGGGTCACATCTTTGATACACTTGCCTTCAATTCAACTTAAATGATCATAGTTAGAAAGAGGACTAAGCCATAAAACAGTTTTAACTTTAGGAGAAATCCCAGATTCAGCTCAATCCCTGAGGCTATTATAATACGTGACTCAAGAGTGATTGAATTTGCGTCCTTTCACACAGCAAGCCCCTGGGTTCAGGCTACCTATGGTCAGATACCTGAAGTCTATACACTTCTCTTTCAGAACTCTCAACTTGTCTAAGGCAAAGTTCTGAAAGTGTCATGGAAATAAAAGGACACCTGAAAGATAGGATCCAAATGCTGATTTCTATCTAGATCTTTCTAGATCTGAGGGAATCCAGGGACTGTACACATAGCATGTGTAATACCTCTTATCAAATCATGCCTCAACATATATGACCAAGGGATTACTCATGCTTTGATGGGGGGGGGAAGAGTGTGATGATGCATAAAAGCTTCTACATTGCTTCTTTTTCATGCACATACCCTGACCTCAATGTGACCACAGGACTGTGGAAAACTGCAGACATGAGACTAGACCTAGAAGTAATATCCTCCACAGCAATGCAAGATCACAATGACAAGGAAGTGCAGAAGTAGGAATTTTGATAAGTGTCAAAGAAACTGTTTGCTCAAGTCCTGTTTGCATTGCTATACTTGGTAGTAAGCTAAACAATATGTAAACAGTAGTTGAAAACATAGGAATTGTTTATTCCAGACTAAAAAATAAAAGGAACTTCTGTATTGTGAGATGCATGCTCAAGTCCTTGCTTGCAGGACTCAAGCCTTTGGGAGTAAGTAGCTGCTCTGAAATTTCCAAGCATGAAACAGGATATGGCAATGCTGAGCAGAGAAACCAGGGTAGCAATGATGTCATTCCAGACATTATGACAGCTCTGTAGGTTAGTTCCTAACTTGATTGTCTTTAATAAAGCGCTTAATTGGAATGAATAATATATGCAAAAGAGATAAGAACAGAGTTTCAGAAGGGATAGACACAGTTTGCCTTCCATGATTTTAAGGTGCTATAATGTGTGGGGACTTCTAAACCCTTGGACACTGCCCAGGAGTAAACTCGAAAACAACGAAAATCAAGTAGGACAGAATATATGGAGCCACTGATTGCTGAATTATTTCCTTCTGCCAGTCATTGTGCCTGCATTAGATATGCCCAATGAGAGGCAAAGATATATCTGTGAGAGATAGTAGGAGGATGTCCAAAGAAATACAAGCAGGCCTTAAATCAGATCTGTCAAGAGTTCAAGGGGTAGCAGGGTCCTCTTATACTATGACCACATTGGTCTTTGAGTGTCTGGGCAGTTGAGCACAGTGAAACAAATTAAGAAACAACTTCCCAGCAAGCACTGGGTGAGCAGCACACCTCGGAGGTGCTCTCAACTTGAGGGACAATCTTCTATATGGTTTACTCTTTGGCTGCCCTGAGCTTGTGTTGTGTGGAATCTGGAAAATTCCTGAGATGCTCTCAAGGTAGTTTCCCCATTATCTCTGAAGCTGCTTGACTTTCTTTAAATGGCAAAAATCTATTTAAAAATCATGACTTCCATAGTCCAAACTTTGAATTCTTTACTGATCAAAAGATAAGCATTTCAAATCTTTCTGCTGCATATTTGCTTCAAGGTTTCTAGAATAAACATGCCATGGCCCGAATGATGAACTGTTTTAAATGGTTTAGATCGGTTAGTTTGTCACTTTTAATCTAACAGTTTTATAAGTCTCAGGTTGCAGAAAAAATACAAGTTCTTCGGCAGAATGTAACAAAAAATGACTTTTTCTCCACTTCCCATTACAGTTCTTATTTCCATCTGAATCTTCATAAGTATTCTGCTCTGAGCCGACACCAGAATTACCATTAAGAGGAACTTCCAATACTCTAGTGTTTTCTGTTGTTCACGTTTCCAAACTCTTCCAAATATCTCCTACAAATGATTCCCAAAGGTTTAAGACCACAGGGTCGTGCTTATCATCAGCAACAACCCCACTTCTTTGGCACCCATTTCCAATTGCCTATAGCATGTAACTTTCTAAGTTATACTAATTAAAAAGAACTAATTAAAGGACAGAATTCTTCATTTTGGCTCATAGTTTCAGAGGTAGCCATCCATATTTTGCTGGGTTGATTACTCTGCTTCTGAGAAATGGGTGAAATCCCTGGTGATGAAACCATGTGCTAACAAAGACTAGAAAGAAAAAGAGGCAGATAACGAGACAGACAGACAGACAGATATACGCACACACATACATAGAGCAAAGAGACAGACAAGATACAGAGACAGAGAAAAGAGACATAGAAAGAGAGAGATAGAGACTCTCGGGTGAAAGCCCAGCCTCCAAGGACAAGGTTTCTGCACATCTAAAACAACAACCCAACCTTCCTTCAATATACAATCCCATAATAAGTCAAATTGCACATTTGAAATGAGTTCTTTCCTTTGCTGTGTAGCAGAAACCAATTCTCCTTCAGTTGAGGAAAATTAAGTTCTCTGGTCACTGGTGGGAATTCTCAATACCAGGCCCACAAAGCAATTAGGGATCTGTCCGAAAATAACCAGCAGATGGCAAAATTAATGAAAAAAGTGAAAGTGCGTTCAGGAGACAAAACCAAGAGGTGTTTAATTAAAAATGAAACAAAAATTGGATTTCAGACCCCCTAAAAGAGTTTTGAAATGGACTTGGGCTGTACCAAAGGCTACTTATATAGCCAGACAAATGGACTCTGGATAAGCACATAGCAAATTATTTGTTGTATATTGAGTATTTGGATATGGTATTCTTGTTGAGAATTTAGAGGCAAAAATAATCTAGTTCATGCAGATACACACAAACTTAACATTGTTGCCAACTGTGCAGTGGATTGGGAAATGAGAATAACTGCCTAGCTGACTGATGAGTTTATAAAGAGATGATCTGGACAGTCAGAGAAATGCAAATCAAAGCAACTCTGAGATTCCATCTTACACCTGTAGGAATGACCAAGATAAAAAAAAACACTGATGGCAACTCATGCTGGAGAGATCGTGGGGTAAAGGGAACACTCCTGCATTGCTGGTGGGAGTGCAAACTGGTACATCTGCTTTGGATATCAATATGGTGATTTCTCAGAAAATAAGAAAATAACCTACCTCAAGATCCATATGAGCCACAATTTCAATTTAACAGGAAAACTAAATCTAGGTTTGAGGATACACTTTCATTTCTAATAGTATGTACAATATTATTTAAAGCTGGGAAAGATCAGTATTTTTATAGTGTGTTACTTTGACTCAAAGCCTTGTTGGAAACTTAATTATAATTAATAAGGCACACATGTCATAGGGCAGATATAACCAGTAATTTACTGTACAGTAACATTGAGTCTCTACCGTATTTGTTCTGACTCTGTCTGTGTTATAGAACATGGCTTCTGTTAGGAAAGAATGGAGTTGGTACTGTCATTTTCTGGTATATGAAAGTGTGATATTCCAAAAGCCCTTTCATCTGCTACAGCTCTACCTCTCTGCTGTCTGCCCGTCAACATAGCCACCATAGATGGTCAACAATGAAGGAATGTATGCTCAAAGTGTGAATCAAAACAAGCCCTTCCTTCCTTAAGTTGCTATCTATGATAGGTAGCAAAGGACTCAGAGGCCAATAATTAAAATAAAATAAGTTATATTTATTACAGCCAGGTGGTGCGGCGCACGCCTTTAATCCCAGCATTTGGGAGGCAGAGGCAGGCAGATCTCTGTGAGTTTGAGGCTAGCCTGGGATACAGAGCAAGTTCCAGGAGAGGCTCTAATGCTACACAGAGAAACCTTGTCTCAAAACAAACAAACAAAAAAAAAAGAAAGGAAGAAAAGTCACACTTATGGATAATGATCTCCATTTGGGGAAAATATTTTGAGAAGCAAGCTTAAAAACACAAATGATTTCCATCGTCTTCCATAAAGATTTTTCCAGTTTAAAAAAATACATTTTCTCCTGGAACTACTGAAAATGCCTTTGTCAACACATGCAACACATGTTTGTTTTTAAGACGTCAAAATGGTGTAGTTAATAGAGCTAGCAAAAAAAAATCAAAGAAAAGAAATATGGACTCAGTCCACATGCTCTATAGAAAGAATTCTTTCTACACATGTAAGGGTTCATGTCCTGGAGGTCAAACGGCTTGGGAGCTATGTTTTTACTGAAGAAGGATGCAAAAAAAAAAAAAAACCCACATTAACTCAGAATTGAGTAAAATCAAAGGTTATTTATTTAGGGGTAGACTCACAGATCACAATCCTCTGCTGGAACAGGAGCAGCAACTGAATCTCGCAGGCAGAAAAGAGGCAGGAAGCATGCTTTACATCAGCATAGAAGAGACCACGCCCAAGTAGGCGGGTATCTTAAAGGCTACTTAGGTATTCCTCCAGCATTTTACTATGAAATAGTCCATAAAATGAATCATGGAAATGCATTAATATTTGAACTAAATATGCATCAAGGTGACTTTAGCTGAACTGAATGGGTGAAGTATGAAATTGAAGATTCCCTCTCTTTGCGGGGAATGTTCCCATGAGCCTAGAAATGTCATCTATTTGTAAATATACTAATTAACAAGCTACCTGGCAAACATATCAAGAGTTCTTATTTTTGGAATGTCCTGCAGAGGATAGAAACTAGTTTACCTAGGAAATCTGGAAGGTTTGGAGTATTGAAAGGGAAGTATTTTCATGGCTCTGATTGCTAACCCTCCCTGTAGGCTAGATGGGATTTAGGACAGTATACGAGATATGCCTCTGGGTATGCCCATGAGTGTGTTTACTGAGAGGCTTGATTGACGCTGGAAGACTCACCCTGAACTCAGATAGCACCATTGCTTGGGCCAGGATCCCAGACTAAGCAGAAGGAGAAAATGAATGGAGAATGAGCAGTCCCCTTCTCTGCGCTCCGACTCCTGACATAGCCATCAAGAAGAAATGTACCTTCAAAACATGAATCGAAACAAGCCCTTCCTTCCTTCCTTACAACAAGCACAGAGCCAGCATCAACATAAATGGAAAGAAACTCAATGTATTTCCTGGTATTACCAAACTCAGGAACAAGACAAAGTTGTCTACTCTCTCAATATGTATTTGATGTATTACTAGAAGTCTTCTTTTTCTCTTTTAATTTTTATTTAATTTTTTTAATTTTACATGCCTACTCAAGTTACTGCTTCCTCCCCTTCTCCTAATCCCTCTGTCTTCCACCTATAACACACCCATCCACTCCTCAGAGAACTAAGGCCTCCCTTGGGGAGTCAATAATAGGTTGGCATACCAAATTGAGGGAAAACCAAGTCCCTCCCCCCTACATCAAGGCTGAGTAATGTATTCCACTGTAGGAAATAGGTTCCAAAAAGCCAGTTTTGCAGCTGGAATAAGTCTCCTGATCCTATTGCCAGGGGATTATCAAGCAGATCAGCCACCTAACTGTCACCCACATTCAGAGGGACGAGTTCAGTCCCTTGCAGTTTCCCCAGCTGAGAGTGCAGAGTCCATGAGCTCCCACTAGCTCAGATCAGTTGTCTCTGCGGTTTTCCCTGTCCTGATATTGAAACCCTTGCTCATGTGATCCCTCCTCCCTCTCTTCAGCTGAACTCCAGGAGCTTAGCCCAGTGCTTAGCTGTGCCACTGCATCTGCTTCCATCAGTTACTGGATGTAGGTTCTATGATGACCATTAGGATAGTCACTAATCTGATTACAGGGGAAGGTACTTTCAGGCACCCTCTCCACTATTGCTAAGAGTATTAGCTGGGGTCATCCTTGTGCATTCCTGATAATTTTCTAGCTCTAGGATTCTCCCTAACTCCATAATGTCTCCCTCTGTCAAGATATCTCTTTCATTGCTCTTCCTCTCCATCGCTTCCCAGACTTGGCCATCTCAATCCCTCATGTTCCATCCCCTATGCTCTCCTTTCTACCTCTGCCCTCCTAGTTTACCCAGGAAATCTTGACTACTTCCTCTTCCTGTGGAACTCCATGCCTGTCTCTCTTAGGGTCCTCCTTTTTACCTAACTTCCCTGGGTTTGTGAACTGTAGCCTGGTTATCCTTGGCTTTGCATCTATTATCCATTTATGAATACATACCATGTTTGTCTTCCTGGGTCTGGGTTACCTCACTCAGGATGATTTTTTTTCTAGCTCCATTCATTTGAGCAATAAGGCAAATCAAGGAAATCAAGGGGATACAAGGAAGAAAGGATTTCTACTTGCAGATGATCTCACGTTACAAATGAAAGGCATTATAATCTCCAACAGAAAACTTCTACAGTTGACAAATACTTTCAGCAAAGGAGCCAGATATAATATTAGCACACAAAATATTGATAGCCTTCCTGTATACAAATGACAAACACTGAGAAACAAATCAGAGAAACAGTACCTTCACAATAGATCAAGAAAAATAATAAAATATCTTGGGATAACTCTGGCCAAGCAAGTGAAAGGCTTATATAATAAAAACTTTAAGGCATTGAAGAACAAAACTGAAGAAGACACCAGAAGATGAAAAGATTTCCCATACTTATGAAAAAGCAATTTACAGACTCAGTGCAACCTCCAGCACAAGGTTCCACAGAAATAAAGCAAGACAAAACAATCATCTGTTTTATACAAGAACACACATACACACACACACACAAACACACACAAAGAGAGAGAGAGAGAGAGAGAGAGAGAGATCAACTTTGCATAATAAGAGAACTGCTGTAGGTATCACCATCCCTGAAATCAAGGTGTATTAAAGAGCTAGCATAGTAAAAACAGTACTTATTATCATAAAAACAGGTTTGAAAATCTAGTAACTGTTAGAAATGGCAGGCTAAATAAAAATATATCAATCAAAATTTAGAATATCAAGGAAAAAATAATGTTATTTTGAGACAAAGCATTTGGCCAAAGAACAAAATACAAGCAAACAAACAAAGAAAAAACTCAAGAACTACATTGACATCTTGCATCTCCTCAGAATCACTGTGCTACAGAACACAACACTTCTTTAGAAAACACAAAGTAAAACAAATTAAAAAGAAAAAAATCCTCTAAGCCAGATCAATTAGGCAAGAGAAGTATCACAAAGAAAAGGAATTTGAAAGAAGTTAAATTTACCTTATTGGAACATGAATTGATCTATTACAGAGAAAAAAATTCCAAAAGATAATCCCAAAGGATTGCTAGAATATAAAAAAAATCAATAAAATTTCTGTGGAAAAATCAAATCAGTATATAAAAGCTAACTATTTTGATTAACCACGAACTATCCACAAATAAAAGACACAAATAATCTTGCTGGTATAGACACCATTTATGTTCTTTTTCATTGTTATTTGAGGATTTGGTACAATGATTCTTTTTGTTTTTATTTTCAAATCACATTCACTTCTCTCCCCTAATTCCTCCCAGATCCACCCCTTTCCATACTCACCCAACATTGTGTCTTTTTTAATAAAAACTATACCAATAAGTCCACTTTGTCCTGCCCATATACTCTTGGGTGTGTGGTCTTCTACAAGAGAGTAATTGAACTTCCAGGAGCCACACACTTAAGGATGACGCATATCTTCCTGGCAGTTACCAGTTGCCAATATTTCCTTAGCTAAAGGTGAGCATTTGTGCCCAGCTCCCCTTTCCATGTTGTCATTTTTTTCAGGGTTGAGCCTATGCAGGTCACATGCATGCTATCAAAACAGCTAGGCATTAATTTTGCTACTGATTGCTGCATTCATAAAAGACTGTATTCATGTAGTCTTACAGTCATACATCATCACCTGTTGCTTTTATAATTGTTTCACCCCATCTTCATGAATATGTCCTGAACTTTAAGGTAAGGGAGATGCTGCAGGTGTCCAATGTATGGCTGAGTACTCTGCAATCCCTCAATCTCTGTACTTCTGCCAGTTGTGGGTCTCTGTGATAGTCCTGAATAACCAGTCTGCACCTATCCTGGGCTTAAAAGCAACTTATAGTAACAACAAACTAGGTTCATTCCTGTTTATGATTGAACATCTGCTTCTCAAGGATTGGACAACGCCCTACCTGTAACATTAAATACAAATAGTTCTGTCCTTCCTGTTCTAGGAATGGTGTTGTGGGACATTTGTCTTGTACCTTGTCACTTGTATTGTTTTAATAAAATGCTGATTGGCCAGTAGCCAGGCTGGCAGTATAGGCGGGGCAACCAGGCAGGAAATATAGGTGGGCCAACCAGAATAGAAAAATTCTGGGAAGAGGAAAGGTTCAGTATGCAATTATCACCCAGATGCAGAGGAAGCAAGATGAGAATGCCTCACTGATAAAAGGTACCAAGCCATGTGGCTGACACAGATAAGAATTATGGGTTAATGTAGGATGTGAGAGTTAATAAGAAGTCTGAGCTAATAGGTGAACCAGTTTATGATTAATGTAGACCTCTGTGTGTTTCTTTGGGACAAAATTACTGTGGAACTGGGAGGGACAGAAACCTCTGTGAACAGAATAGCAATCATGTCTTTGTTTAAAAATATTATTAACCATTTTGCAATCCTACCTTTGCTTCAAAAGGATTGTTATGGCTATGTTGTTCTGACTGCCTGTAGTTACAACCACCTTGCTATCATGACTTTGTTTTATGGGGTCGTTATGATTAATTTTGTTATATTTATGTTCTTCTGCTGTTATCCCATCCATTCTGCCTTTCAAATTTCCCATTTGGAAAACCTCATCCATGATTTATAAAATCCATGTCTTCCCCATATCCAATGCTGACATTTCAAATCACACCTTAGGGAGAGTCAGACTGTGTACTCAAATTAAAAAGCTTATTTTAGTTAGATGCTTACTTTAATTAATTTGACCACGATGACTTGAGTCAGTGGTCTTTTTCCTCCCCTCCTTGGGATTTATAGTCCCTTGTAACCCAGAAAGAAGCTTGTTTTATGAAGGTTATGGGCATAACAATAACTCACTGGGAGTTGGCTTAATATTATGTCCATTTCACAAAGCCAATAACAACAAAAATGCAGAAGGTTCTTCCCTAAGTGCTGTGACTTGTCTAGTCATAGTCTCAAGCACTTAGTAGTAGTTCCAAATACAAGTTTCCACTTGTGGAGCTGGTTTCAATTCCCATCAGAAAATAGTTCGCTATTCCCACTCCTTTTGTGACATCTTTGCACCTGTGGGCACACCTTGCCAGCTCAGTTGCCTTGTAGCCCTCGAGGTACACAGCTGGTTAAGACTGATTGATGATTTCCTTATCTCCTCCTGTAGCAGGTAAAGCACTGCCAGCACTCTAACTTGCCATTATGAATGAGGCTTCCAGGAATCCATTTCTCGCTGTTCCTTTGCCTCAAATATGCGGTTTCTTCAGTAATAGCATCTCACTGTCATGTTCTGGAGAATAACCAAGATCACCAGCAATAGCTTGTAATGTTTGGAGGCTTAGTGGAAATTCCTTGTCCAACAACTCCAAAGAGGTAACCAGAAAGGCCCAGCACTGAGATTTCTGTTGATTAGCCTGTGGTATCTAAACACATATGTACATATGTGTGGTGTGTCTGCATATATTTTATGGAGCTTCTATAGTAATATGTAGGATGTTTTTGGAGTGTCTTTGATGTTAGTTCTCTCTCCCTGTATTTCCTCCTATACATTTCCCTTCCATACTCCAACTACATGCCAATTAAAAAAAAACCAAACCTTATGCAGTTTTAGAGATGGCTCAGTTGTTAATCACATTTGATGCTCTTGCATGGGAATGGAGTTTGATTCCCAGAATCTACACTGCACAGTTTACAACAGTAATGTAAGTCAAGCCCCAGGTGATCTTACGTCCCCGTCCGGCTTCTGTGGGCACTCGCAAGCAGGTGCACACACTCATACACAGACACACACACATATTTAATTAAAGACAAACTAAATCTTAAAAATTAATTAATAAATAAATTAATCAAAATCTCAAGGGATAAAAAACAGACAAAAGACCTGTACACTAGAATTTATGAAGCATTAATAAAGGAAACTTTAATTTCCTCTATTAATGTAGACACAAATTAAAGGAAACACAAATAATGGAACTGTATTTTGTGTGCATAGGTTCAAATAATTAATATCATTAAATATTTATATTACCCTATTTTCAGCATTCAGTAACACACCTGTCATAGCACCAATGATATTTTTATGGAAAAAATTTTGACCAAGCCATAAAATCCTCTTAGGAGCAAATGTAATCTTAAGAATAAGAAAAAGGTTGCAAGAGCCATACTTTTTATTTTCAAAACACACTGAAAAGATCCAATAATCAAAACAGCATCTACTGAAATGAATACTGACTCGTAGGCCAATGAACCTAAGAGGGAGCCCAAAACTAAACCCTTGAGTGTATCTTTGATTGGCTTCTGGCAATGTCACCAAGAAGAAAAATAAAGAGTATTATAAAAATCAAATATGTGCTTGAAAAAGAATGAAATTAGATCCTTATTTTATCACATATATAAAAATTGGCTTCAAATAGATTAATGTTTTAAAATAAGAATGGAAACTGTGACGTTCTTGAAGCAAACATAAAGAAAATTCTTTATGACAGTTTTTTAGGGCAATGAGTTTTTATATATGATCCCCAAAGTACAGGAAAGGATAATGAAAATGCAAAAGTGGAGTTAACTCAAACCAAAGTTTCCGGACAGGAAGAAAAGCAAGCATACAGGAAAAGAAAGCATACAGAAGAGAGAGTCTATTTACAGTCAGTGCATATAAGGAATTGTCATTCAAAACACATACACACGCACAGAAATCAATAGAACGGAAATAAATACCCTAGCTTTCAAACTTACAAACAGCCTGATTTGCTATTTCTCAAAGGAAGATAAACGAATGACTACAAGGCTTGTGAAAAAGTTCCTAAACATCTTCAGCCATCAAGCAAACACCAATGGACACCAAGAATTTCAAAACGAGCTCAGAATCATAAATGTCCTCCTTTCTACCTTCAGTGACACAAAGACAGTTTCATTTCATAAAAACTCTGAAAAACTCAGAGAAATTTTAAGCCCAGGCTTCTCTAATTTCTTCCACAAGTGACTAAGACACAGGAAGTTACACAAGCCATGAGCCTCATGGGATTACAATGCACGTTTAGAATTTAGGTGGCACAAAAATATGGCTGGCCAATAACATTTCTGAGAAATACAGTAAGTTTCTCTCTAGTGTGGTTGTACTAAATATAAAAGGATTCTGCTAAAGTACAACTGTGAACCACAGCTCTCTCCATTAGCTCCCTTCTTCGCCACTTCTCACTTTCTTCCCCTTTTCTCTCACACTCAAATGTCTGGAGGCATAGCACGACGCCATCTTCATCAGGCAAAGGGTTTGCATAGGTAGAGCAAGAATCCAGAAACATTAATAGGAAACACGATAAAAGCTCCAAATGCACAAATGAGCCCACAGTGGGAGCAAAAGGCAGAGCCAGTTGGCATTCAACACATGAGATGTCTATCCCATAGTTTAAAGTGTAACTTGAAGAGTTGTGGAAAGTTAACACAAATGAGGCAGAAGGAGCAGTGGAATACATCAGCATTTGGGAGTGCAGAACCCTCTCCAGACACTGTATTTGAGTACAAAAAAATACACCCCAAAACCAAAAGAGGGAGCTAAAAGATTTGGTTCCAGAAAGTGGAAAAGAGTTGGGAACATGCAGTGTAATAAGGGCAACCTAGAAAACTCCACCAGGTCCCTGGGTTATAGAGATGACCTGGACTACGTGAAAAAAAAAGTGGAATTCTGTGCAAGTCTAAAGGAACTAGACTAGGAGTCTGGAGAAGAAAACAAGTTGGATCCCCACCAGAACCACGTGGCATATAGGAAATGGGAGTTGTTTTGGTGTATAGGAGGGGATGAGGGTATACTTCATTTTATGAGGTGCAGAAGAATGAGCCTGGGGTACATTCAAGAATGGCAGCTTTTTAAAATGAATAAACATACAAATAAGTAAATGGAACAATCTGTTGAGACTAAGTCTTTCTTTGTGGGCCATCTGGTTCATATCAATTAGCACACACTTATTTTATTTGATCTTTCAGTAGGCAAGCTGGCAAAGGCTCCTAATGCAACTCTAATGTGAAACTGTTTTGGAACATACATAAAAAATGTATACCCTGCAGAACTTAAAAGGGGAGAAATTCCAGCACAGACTTGTGAATACAGGACTAATTAGTGCAGTCATTTGTGTGTGCACATACATACCTGTACCAAGATATCAGTGTATCTAATGCATCTATAAGTATCTGGAATATATTATATACAAATATATACATTTATAAAAATATGTGTGTGTCTGTGTTCTGACTGACAATATCCTAAATGGTGTCATGGATAAGTCAGGGGAACAAGTGTTCTATCTATCACTCAAAAGCTTACACCATAGTTTATGCCTAAAAGTTCTTAAGAGCTAAAAACACAATAGTCAAGGGTATTCTCTATGCTGAAGAAAAATGATTTATCTTTGCTGTTTTTGAAATTCCTCATTTGAAGTGGTTAACTTCCACCTAGCAAGTCTATACTTCATACCACTTTCATTACTAATTCTTTCATATTTAAATCTTCTTCCTATTTTTCTTAAGTGTTTTAGACATTTAATCTCATATAATTTTCACCTAAATTTAACTTTGTTAAAAAATATTAAAATCTTTAAAAGAATTTTTTAAGAACCAGTATATAATGATTGGCTAGGTTTTCAACCACACAGGTCCTTTCCTTGGAGTGATGGCACTGCCCCTTCAAAGTGTATCCAGAGCTAACACCTGGGCTGGCACGTTAACTGACTTCAGCTTGTACCGTCATACACTTCCATCGGTCAAGAGTTTAAAAAGTTCTTCAGTGAATGGATAGATATGGCATATTGTGTTAAGGGGAGTTCAACATGATTTCATGAGTTGGAATTTTGCCTCATACACTTAAAGATGAATTCAGAACATTAAACATTATCATTTGTTCAGAATCATATTAATTTCACATATTGATTGATTGAGAATTACTGTTCTATTTAGTAATGGGATTATCCGAGTTCAAAGCACAGAAAAATAATAAAATACATTAATATTACCATCTATGGTACATAATTTAAAATTCTTTTTATGTTTCAGAAATTAATTCAGATCATAGTTTTCCAGGATAATCTTTATGAGAATCAATTATCATATATATTATATAATTTCATATAAGAAATTGAGCTCAATTTGTACAGCTTCTCTAATAGATTCGGGAAATGTGCCCTCTTTGTAATATTCAGAATCCCTCCCATTTCCTCATATCCTTCATTTAATGGGATAGAAAGTGTGTGTATCTTGAAGTCCTGGCATTAGGATATTGTTCTTTCATACACACAGCTTGACTCATAAATGTGATCTCCAGATTAAAATTCCAACATCCAGAAAGATCTAATTTTGTAACTTATAGTTCCTTCTGCCACACCAATGTTTTTACTTAGCCAAACAATGAATTTTATAAGGATTTTAAAAAAAAGTTATAGACTCAGCTATTTCCAAATATCTGCTTTTTAGCCACCATAAAATTACAAAGGTACTTATTGTTAGAGATTCATAGATAATTATTTATATCTTTTTAAAAATAGGGTAACTGAAGGAGAGGTTCTTTGATAAAATCTCAAGACTGACAGTGCACTGAGCTGCCGGCCTTTCAGGTCAAAACCTTGTTCAATCACTTTCTCCTCTACCGTGGTGCATGATACTGGACATTGAAATTAATTCACCTAAAAATTTCAAAACTTCCAAGATGCTAGCACACTGAGTGGAAACCCGTGATTTTCGAATGAAAGAGCTTTTGAGCCTAGGAATGAATGAACAGGAAATGTGCAGCTGCGTTTAGAAAGCAGCTTTATATTAGTCCAAAGCAGAATTTATTAGGTTATTCCCTCTTAATGAGTACCATATAATATGCTCCCAGTTAATCAACCAAAGGTATCTTCTCAGCTGTCAAGCTGGCCGGCTCTGACGGTGACTGACACTAGTACTGGACAGCCTGAGTCAAGCTAGTCGATATGACCCATGATTTAGGAGGAAATTTCCATACATTGTGTGGCACATGGTTGTACCCTTCAATGAGTGAACATATTTGTGGTCTCGGGATGCCATGGTTTCTCCTGCAAAGCAACATTTAGAATCCTAAATTAGCAGAAGGCCATAGTGGGGAATGTCAAAGTGAAGGGGCTTGGCCTCTTCATCTTGCCAACAATTTCACACAAGGTGTTTTGAGGGTGACTTGGGTGAGGCAATAGTAAACTGACCAATAACATTTACATTTGGAGGTATTTGGCCGAGGATCTGCAGATACACCTTAGAGACTTAGTAAGAATGGTCTGGGCTAACCTGCTCTTTTCTCACCAAGGAGGACTGATTGATAGAATTACAACTGCCTCTCACTGAAAATTGAGAATTACTGAAAATCATTTCAAGTAATAGGACTGAGAGTATATGCTGGTGTTGGTTAAGAAATAGGCATTAGGTAGAGACACTTATACCATCAGGAAAGAAAACTCGCCTGCTGCCCTCCCAACAGTTCTTGATGTTTTCTTGAGTAAGCCACATCATTTTTTTTTCTTTTTCAAGTTATTGGCGCATGTGTGTGTGTGTGTGTGTGTGTGTGTGTGTGTGTG
>LOEQ01006073.1:16262-41338 GCA_001685075.1 Bramus lutescens
TCAGCCACGTTCAGAGAGTCTGGATTGATCACATGCTCCATCAGTCCCAGTCCAACCGGCCTTGGTGAGCTCCCATTAGGTCAGCCCCATCGTCTCAGTGGGTGGGCGCACACCTCGCAGTCCTGACTTCCTTGCTCATGATCTCCTTCCTTCTGCTCCTCATTTGAACCTTCGGAGCTCAGTCCAGTGCTCCATTTTGGGTCTCTGTCTCCATTTCCATAGAAGGAAGGAATTTTATGACATGCCTTAGTTGCTTGTATGTAAGAAAAGTTTCAGTTATTATTATGGTTGATGTTTAACTGAAAACTGTGTCTTGAGTTGCACACTTATGGATTGGATCTTCATATGTTTTATGTATATTTTATTTTTAAAAAGCTTGTTTTCATGGCAACTGTAGGTAATATGCTATAGACATAGTAAAAACAACGGTGCTTCTTATATCAAGATTTAGATTTAGAGACATATGGCAGACAAGTGAATGAGGTTAACTGTATCTATATTATAAAACGTGAATACAAGATAGAAAGCATTAAATGAGACAGTAAAAATAATAAAACATTCAAAATGTGAATATTAAGCATTGAGAATGAAGCACTAAGAGATATATTAAAATTATGCACTATGTATGTACTTAAAGAAATACATGGCATGACTATATAGTTTATATATTTTATACTTTATGTATTTTATATATATAGTCATTATATTTTATATAATTTTCTTTCTCTGATGAATGAAGTAAAAAAGATATGAGAGAATTTCAATAAAATAATTTAGGATATAGAAACCATATGCACAGCAATTGTTTGCCTTGTGGACACTGAACACATTGGGGTGGGGAGACAGGGAGGTGGCACAGCTGATAACAACACTGGTTGTTCTTCCAAAGGACGTAGATTTTGTTATCAGTAGCCAAATGGCAGTTAAAAACTACCTGTGATTGCAATTCAAGGAGATCAAATTCCCTCTTTTCATCTCTAC
The DNA here is from genome assembly GCA_001685075.1 of Bramus lutescens. Lineage (NCBI taxonomy): Eukaryota > Metazoa > Chordata > Mammalia > Rodentia > Cricetidae > Bramus > Bramus lutescens. The sequence goes on from LOEQ01006073.1 coordinate 17,244, forward strand.
AAGCACCCAGCACATACATGATCTATATGTGTACATGTAAGCAAACATACTCACATAAAACGAAACTCAATAAACCTTTAAAATATAATGACCACATCATCTTTATAATGGGCACTGAAGTATTTTTCCCTTCTGTCATAATTTGTCTCATCCCAAATTGCTCAAGAAGAAACTAAAGGGTTTAGCACTACTCTAATACAAAGAATAAAAAGATAAACTAATTAGGTAACTGTGCACTTTAAAAATTCTCACTAAAAATTTGGGAAAACTATAAAAGTTAGTTTGAAATATAAAAATGAAACTATTGCTACTGAAAACTTAAGTATCTTATAAAATAAAAATCCAGACATAGTAAAAATGAAAATGTAATATGAATAAATTTGATATAAGATGTAAACTCAAGGTCTAAATACAGCAGAAGGGGCCTGGCTCCCTTATTTCACTGCGTTTGGGGGTTTGGTCAGGAAAAAGTCTGTCAAAGCACTTTTACTGTATTTGAATAAAAGCTATCACTCATATGGTGATGCATTTGAATACTTTTTCCCAGATTCATGGTACTGCCTGGGAGATTAATGGAAACTTTTGGATTAGAACCTTTGCCGGAGGAAGGACGTCACTGTGGCTCTGGCTTGGGTTTTTATAGCCGGTTTCTGCTTCTCGTTCTCTGTGATTGCCTTGGGTCTCTGGTGTGTGTTCTCTTAGCTTCCTGCTCTAGCTTCCTACCAGTGTTTTCTTGCTCACTATGGACATCTGGGAGTCTGGAAATGTACAAAATAAACTCCCCATTAAGTTACCTTTGGGGACACTGTTTTATCACCATTAACACGAAGTAATGAACAGTCTTCAAGCTCTATGTTCATGTTCCCTGGTCCCAGGCATTACTCCATCTACTTCACACTATGTCTTGTTTCTGTTAGATCTGCATGGAAACGGAGAGATGACAGAGCCAGGAAGACCATGGTGACATAATTAACTCACCCTCATCTCAAGGATTCGGATTCTGAGCGTGTCCAAACAGCGAAGACGCGTCCTCGCGCTGCACCAATGGCTTTCTCTCGGTATTCTCAGGCTCTTCTTCACTGTACAGGCAAGCGGGTGACCAGTCTCCTAATCTGAATCTTCTGGGTTGAGAATCCAGGTCAGTGAGTGCTCAGAGACTCCGAGCAGATGAGAATGGACGGAAAGTCATCTTTATGGCTTCAGGATGCGCCTCACCAGCGGGAGCTGGTGCTTGGTTTGCTGCTGACCTTCAGCAAGTTTCCCAGAAACAGCCATTAGCCAGAACCGTGAGGAAATTGTGACCACACAGAGTGAAATTAATGTGAAAAACAAGCAGTTCTTGGTCACAGAGACTAACATGTTACCATACTGTTTCTGGATTTTCTTTCACTAACCCCACGTTGGAATGCCATTACGTTGTTTGTTTCTTACTCTTCACTCTTTTGGGGTTCTGCCACCCAGCTCTTAGCTAAATCACACATGGAGTCTTATTCTTTCTTCTAAATGTCAGGTCTTATCTTGGCTTATTTCTAGACAGCTTTTCTTAAATTCTCCCATCTATCTTTTGCCTCTGGGCTTTTACCTTCTCTTACTTCTTTATATTTTACTTTTACTGTGGCTGGCTGGGTGGTTGGATGGTTGGCTCATTCTTTTCTCACTCCCTGATCTCTCTTCCTTTTTCTCTTTTTCTCCTATTTATTTCTTTGCCTACAGCCCTTCCTATCCTTTCTCTTTTCTTGCTATTGGCCATCCAGTTCTTTCTTTGGCCAATCAGGTATTTTAGACCGGCAAAGTAACACAGCTTCACAGAGTTAAACAAATGCAGCATGAAAGAATGCAACACATCCTTGAATCATTAAAACAAAATTTCCACAGCCTAAGCAAATGTAGCACACCCTAAAATAATCTTCAACACTGATCCAGAATCCAGAATCCCTTCTAGACAAGGAAACCAGATATGTTTTGTCAGGGCTCTTCACATGCTGGTTCTCAAACCAGATACCCTTATCTAGACATTTCAACCCAGCCTTCCAGATGGCCAAAAGACTGGATAATGATAATATATGACTGTCTACCCTTAAGGAGTTTCGCCCATGTCTGATAGAAGCTGTCCAGCCTGGAAATGCTTGGATTCTATATTCACACCAATGCACTGAAAAAGTAGTGGTTTGATTTATACCATAGTTTAAAGCACCTCATAAGATGCCGGGACTATAACATTTTCAGTGGAATTTCATGCATTTTTTACAGGAAAGCACTTTTTCAACAATTCATTTATGTACCAAATCTATGCAAATCTCTTCTCTATAGAAGCAACTTTAAAATGAGTACAAAACAGGTTGTGGTAATCTGTACTCATGTAAGATGACACCACTACAAGTAAGTAATTATCTTATTATTATGTAAAATTGAGGAAATCGAATAGTCCACCAGTTTTCATAAGATAATTTACATAATTAGTTAGCTAGTATTGCTTGGCATATGATAAAGATCAAGACTAATATACTTAATGCAAGGCATTTCTATGTACTTAGTTAAATACTAGAGATTTTAGTAAAACACATTCTAGTGTTATTATTGTTAAATATATTTCTTGGTGAAAGTAATGGTAATATACTTTCTGGCAAAATTAATTAAATAATAAATCTAATGGAGAATTTATCTAGCAAAAACAGTGAAAGCCAATCCTTTGTGACACTCAAACACTTCGTGATTAATGTAAAATGCAGTAACTCAATTTTGCTTTTTAAATTAAAGATTTTAAAACTAAACCATAATATTACAAAATAAAGTAAACTATCCAGAAACATGAATATAAATTAGAGATTAATTATTTCAAAACTATGGTTTTAAACAATGCTTGAGGTTTGGTAATTTCAACAAAAAAATTTAAAAGAAGTTTAAAATTTAAAAGAATAAGCTATCTAAAATAAAATTCTACAGCAACAAAACTGCATACATGAGTGAGAGACATAGACATTATTTATGAAATGAAGATAAAACATCATAATATGAAACTGAGTGTTATAACATCAGTTAAAATGCTTTTCAAATGAAGGTTTCTTCCAAAATAATGTGCTTATTTCAATATTATTTCAGTTTAAATGTAGATGTTATGTACAACTTGCAGAGAGCTTTGAATCTGATTGTCCTGCGTCTGCTTATATTAAATCTGTAAATATTAAATTTTATTTAAAGTAACAAAAAAGAGAATGTCAAATGAAATGAAGAAGGCGAGGAAACAGAGGGGAGAAATGGGATGAGAGAAGTGGGAGTTTGAGTAAAGGGGCATGAAAGGAAGGAAAGAAATGGAAAGAAGGAAGGAAGATAAGGGCTAATGATGGACCTTAAATCCTTCTTGTGAAAAATTGTAGCTTATAAGGGTGTCACAATTGGAGAAGAAACAGTCATTGACTGGCAAGTTGAAATTAACCAGGAATACCAGGGACTTAAGCCCACTTTATGCTAACAAGATTATTTCTAAACACAGTAAAATAAAAATATAGAAATATAAGCAAGAAAATATAAGCATGAATAACATTCATGAACGTATGCAACATTTAAATCAGTACTCACAAAAGAAAAATAATTCTATTGACCAAATGTAAAATATTTTGTAATTAAACCAAGTCAAGCTTAAAGTGTAAGCTAGCATGGTTTCATCAAAGATGTTTAGTGTCAAACACACTCTGAAAACTTAGTGTGCCTGTATAACTATTACAAAATTATTGTGAGTGTGATATTTGTTTAATATGTACCTGGAAATAGTAACCTTATTCTCATTAGTAGAACACCAGAAAAGAAACAAAAATACAAGATTTGGGATAAATGTTATGCTTATTTCTAATATTTTATTTCTAAAATAGAAATACAGAAATAAGATGTGGTAAGTACAAATTAATTTGAGGACTTGATATATAAATAATGATAAACTCTTTGACAAATTACTGAAATCAAAATAACAAAGGGCCTGTTCAAAGAGATAAAATGACAAACATCAAAGACACATAGGAACATAATTAAATACTGTCTTGATGCTTCATTCTGGATTGTTGTAGGAGGCTGCTTGTTTGTTTCCTGGCTGCCCAGGCTCCTGAAATTACCACACAGAAACTCTATTAATTAAATCACTGCTTGGCCAATTACTTAAGTATATTGCTAGCTATTTCTTACATGTAGAATTAACCCATTTTGCCATGAGGTTTGTGGCCTACCAGTAAGGTTACAGCATGTTTGTCTCTGGCAATGGTTCCATAGCTCCTCCCTGACTCCACCTTCCTTCTCCCAGCATTCTTTTTAGTTTTCCCTGCCTACCTCAGTTCTGTCCTGCTCTGCTATAGGCTCAAAGCAGCTTCTTTATTCACCAATGCTATTTACAGCATACAGAGGGGAATCCCACATCACTGGATGAAACAGAAAAAGACCAAAATCCTAACCGTGAGACTACATATGATCTTGGATAGTATTAGATACATGTATTACTTTTCTCATATTTCTCTAATTTTATAATTTTAGATATAAATTCACAGAAAATGAATAGTAGATAAAATTCATATTTAAAGAATACATTAAAGGTAGCATAACCTTTTACATTGTGTCATATAAAATTATTGGTTTCTTAATTTTAAGTAGTGAATAATTATACTTAAATATAACTGGAATACAATGTATTAGCTTTTCTATTAAATTAACATATTTACTTAGAACAATAATTGAGTTGTGAAACAACATGTAATCAATTCAACCAATCACACACACACACACACACACACACACCTGGGCATCAACATAAAACGTGGTGTGCATGTGGGAAGCTGCAAGGTTCATTTTTCAATCTTGAGTGAGATCAGGTGATGTGGGCCGCACCTGTGAATACAGTCCTTGGAGGAAGAGGTGAAAAGATAGAGTAATAGTCAGCTAGTTAGTTAAAGGTTAGCCTGGGGTACATGAGGTAACCTCTGAATATCAGCAAATAGCTGAAAATAAATAAATAGATAAACAAATTAATAAAGAATTGAATATTTGGGTAATCACTGAACAAGTCCTATAGTTGTGATTGTCAAAAATAAAATTCCTATATCTCTAAAGCTATCACTTCTAGAAAATTAGTCATATCTGTGATACATAAATTATTCTAAAGAAAGCTATTAAATTCTTTCTGATTAAAAGTAATATGAGGTATAGAGTTCCAATTGTAGTTAAAATAATAAATAATGGATTTTCAAAACATACAGGTTAGTAACAAGTTAGATATTCTCCATTTTGTCACTTAAGCTATGAATTGTAATTGAAACTGAGGGAGCAACAATGTAAAACTACAATTACAGGGAGATTGTTTCTGCTGCACTGTTGTGAATTGCTCACAAATGACAACCAAACTATTTCCTAAACATGGGCCCACACTTTCCATTTGTTCTTCCATCCTTTTAGAATTTTGAAAGCAGAGGACTAACCCAGTTAAATAAATAGTTACCACTAACACTGCACGCAGGCTCTGTGGTACACACACATTTAAGCAGTGTCATCTGCCCTTCTAAGTGCTCAGGCCATTGCAATTAATACACAGAACAAAAGAAAATGAAGACTTTGAATGTTAACTTGAATTTCAGATTCTTAAGTTGTCAACTTCCTGTTCAGTGAATGAATTACTTAAGGGTATGACAAAATCCCATCCACATGTCTGCATTCTGATCAATATGCAAAAATCTGTTAAATTGGGCTGATGCCCACCATACTGATACATTTTAAATGAAAAAAAAAGAATACACAGAAGGAACCAATAATAAAAAGCTTTATTAGAGCTCAACAAGAGGGAGAAATAGAGTCTCAAAAATGAAAGCAACAGACAGTTCGGTTTATGAATTTAATACCAGACGTTCACTTTTTAGGAAAGTCTGAAACTCCCACATTATCTCTGATATCTCAAATAAGTATCTCTCTCATTCATCTCTACAAACATGCTAATTTTTAAACCTTTTTATCAAATAACAGATATGTTTGAGTTTATACTAGTATTTCTGATTTTGACCTAACTTAGTTCTTTTAGTACTGGTTTGCATCTCATGACACTTTCCATAGTTCTTAGTAATTAGTGGTGTGACATTAAGTTGAAGTAGTCAAATCAGTTCAGTATATCCTCCCTGAAGTACATAAGTATTGTGATAAAAGGTTTCTGTCAACTTGACATGAACATAGATATATCTTGGAAAAGTTATCTTAACTGAAAAAAAAACTCCACAAGATTGACCTCTAGGCAAGTCTATGGGATATTGTTTTCTTAATTAATGAATGGTGTGGAAAGTATCAGCTCACCGTGGCATTGCCACATCTACATAGTGGTATGGGAAGTCCTTCTGTATATTGTTGATTTCATTGGCTAATGAATAAAAAACTGGCACTCCGACCTGTGCTAACTAAATCCACATAAAAACTGAGAAGACTTGGAAAATTCTAGACACTAAAAACCAAAGTTCAGCCACATTTTTTCGCCCAGATGGGCTCTGCTTCCTGGCAGCATGTGCAGCTCCTTTAAGAGAGGTCTTTCTGATTCAGCAGGAGAAGTAAAAATAAATAAATAAGTAAACAAACAAACAAACAAACAAATAAATAAATAAGTAGTAAACCTGTGGGGTTTCAAAAGGGCAGCATGAACCACTCTGTCTTCCAGGAGGCCTAGCACTTCAATGTTTGTGGGCCCAGGTGCTTGTGTGCTCATTGAGGTCGGAAGGAAAGTAGTTGAGACCATGCTGATTGCTGAGCGCTTCCTGCCTGGGCAAGCAGAGAAATCAGGTCTACTAGGCATGCAGAAGCAGGAGATCCTGGCTGATTCCTGCCTCCATGCACAGATATATTTCTAGGCCACACAGTGCACTGCATGGCAGATTTAGCTATTACTCAGATAAAAAGGGTTTATGTGCTGCATATGCCTACCTAGAGCTGAGGTGGTGAGGATGGCTCCTACCCAGCAGTCCTACAGCCTGTGTTGAAGTACCTTCACCATATTTAAAGCCTGAAAGAGGCAGAACCAGCACCCAGAGCCACCGAGACCAAGCTGCTTAGCATTTTAAAAGCACTCCATTATGTCTTGAAAAACAACCGAAAAATCAAAACAGAATGACAAACAAATGGCTCTCAAGAACAGAAAGGATTACAGATACAGAATAAGACAGATTCAGACGTAAAAGAACTCTAAACGAGTCACAGTTTGGTTATAAAAATGTACATAGGCTTAGGAAAGAGAAAAAAGAGTGAAGAGAGTAAATGCAATGTAATATGAAAGAGTACAGACAATCATAGAAAAAAGGAGTAAAGATAATAAAATAAATATTAAACTTGTAGAAAAAGCAATAGAGTAAGAAAATGAAGCCTCATAAAAATGGAATATACACAGAGAGTCTGGATTATGTATATTATTGTGTTTTCTTTGAATTTTTTGGCTATGATGGAGCAAAGTAACCAACATATATACTTTAAAGATATCTTGTCTTCAAAATTTGGGCCTAAGAATATGTTGCTTTGGAAAAGAGTTTCTTCTTTTGTTTCCATAGAGGATGAGAACCTGTGGAATCCTTCCAAACTAATGTGGTTTGATGGATCAAGAACTCCTAAAGATTGCCATAAACACCTCCAAAATTACTTCACCCAACAAAAAGCAGGAAGCAGTTTAGAGAGAATTATGCCCAAATTCCCTAAATAATTGTTTATAAATGTTTCTTTACATTAAAGGGGGCTATGTTAAAGATATTTGCATTGGTACAGATCTTGGTTTATTGATACAAATTTAAGATAAATAAATATATATGTATATTTCTGCTCTTGATTGAGGTATTGTGTTTGTGCAACTCATTTAAAATATAATGTATAATTAAGAAATATAGGTTAATAGATAATCATCTATAATAGTCAAACTTCTAGTCATGTTAGTTAGATATTCTAGATATATAGAGATATATTTCAATTAGATAGATATTCTTCAAATCTTTAAGAGACCTTCAGAATATAACATTTAAAATGTTTTAAGACCTTAGACTTTTCATGACAATGAGACAATCTGCTTCTGGCAGTACCAGTTACTTCTAAAGGGACACGGGTATCAAAGAGGCTCCTCGTGGAGTTTGTTAGCCATTTGGGCAAAAAACTGGTCTTGCCAGGACTGCTTGATGTTATGGTGTATAAACTGGACATGCAGCACCAACAGAGAAATGACTGCTGAACTTGCCTAAGGTGAGATGATCCATTGGGGTTTCTGCTTCATGAAAGAGTCTGCCAGACATTCTGCAGGACACAGAAGAAAGTGACTGACAAACTGCTAATATAGGAGGATCTGTCTTTGAAAGTTCCTGCTTCGTGGAAAAGTCTGCTGGGTACTATGGGTCTGTAGACTGAAGATTGGATGCCCTCAAAGGTACAGAAGATCTTTAGGTGACTGTCCAGGCAGTGATGTGTCTCTGTCAATTCTATAGTTCTGGCAGTTTCTTCCAATGCACTTCCTGTTATCCTTCTGGAGTCTTTGATGGAGTTGAAGAATACGTAGTTATAATTACAGTTTTCCTTAGTAATAATAAAAGATAACATAGATATAAATATTGTAACCATAATTCTTCCTTGTTATCTATTTTGTTACATGCAATTTTACTATGTTAAAGTTAAAATCTTCCTTTTTATTTAAACAAGAAAGGGGAAATTGTGGGGGAAGTCCTTCTGTCTAGGTGTTGCTAATATTGGTTAATGAATCAAAAAATTGCCTTGACCTGTTAATAGGACATAGTAGAACTAGGTGGGGAAAACTAAACTAGATGCTGGGAAGAAATAAACAAAGTCAGGAGACACCGTGTATCCCCTCCAGAGACAGATGCTCAGGATGGAACTTTACCAAGTAAGCCACAGCCATGTGGTAGAACACAGATTAATGCAGATGGGCTAATTTAGGATATAAGACTTAGCCAGAAATACACTTAAGCTATTGGTCAAACAGTATTGCAAATAATATGGTTTCTGTGTGACAATTTCGGGGCTGAGCAGAAGGGAACTAACTAGCAGCCTCCTATAACAGCAAAGGTAGTCCTGGGTGTTCTCGGAAGGCAGGCTGAGCAAGATTGTGGAGTAAGCCAGTAGGCAACACTCCTTCATGGTTTCTGCTTCAATTCCTGCTCCTATGCCTACTGTTCTAATTTCCTGCCCTAACCAACTTCCATAGCAACCTAAAACAGATGGGTAAATTATATGGGATTAGTTTCAAAGTTTTAATGGCCTTTGTTTATTTAGTTGTTTTTGCTCTTGACACTGTTTTCTTTTTTATCCTTCATGCCTTGAGCCTAGAATGCTTAATTTCACATGTGTTTTTTTAGGTGCTTATCTTTAGTTTGCAGCTGTATTACAGGGATCATGTACAGATTTGCTCTGTGTTGTTGGGCAACTTTGAAGACCCTCCTACTTTTCTTGGAACACGCTGCCCAATAAAACCTTTGTGTGTATGTAAATGGAAGCTTCTCTGTTCCACCCCATCCCACAGCCGTTTCTAAATAGTCACTCAGAGTCTTACTTTCTATTGAAAACTGTTTGGCCTATGGTTCACGCTTATTACTTACTATCTCTCACTTTCAAATTAACAAATTTCTATCAGTCTATGTATTGCCACATGGCTTGTGACTTTACCTGTGGTCTAGTACATCTTGCTAGTCTGGTTACTGGCTCACATCTAGTTTCTTGGGAAACTGGCTTGTGTCCCTCTCAACTCTGCCTATCTTTCTTACTGTATTAAGTTTGACTTTCCTGCTTAGTTATATTCTGCCTTGCTATAGGCCAAAGCAGGTTTTATTAACCAATGAGAGTAACATATTCATAGCATAAGAAGGGTTATCCCACAGCATTTCCCCCTTTCTGTCAAATCAAAAAGGAAGGTTTTAACTTTAAGATAGTGAAATTATATACAATAAAACAGTTATCAAGTAAGAAATACAGTTACAATATGTAGTCTATTTGTATCTGGCAAAATTAAAGAAAATAGTTCATTATCTATTCTATCTAGGTGAGTTTAAAGTTTTATATCTTATTTAAATTTTGTCACAACTAAGAAAAACTGTAATTGTAACTGTGTAGTCTTCCAGTCCATCAAACATCCAAGAAGGAAATCCTATTATTACCTCGGTAATCAGAAAGTACAAGCAAGCAAGTTCCACAAATGTAAGAAATGACAAAAGCAGCTGGCTGCCTGGACAGTCACCAAGTTTCCTTGGCCACATTGGAGCATCTATTTTTCACCTATAGGCCTAGCATATTTAACAGACTTTCTTGTGAAGCAGGGAAATTTAAAAGGCTATCCTACCATGTCTTAGCAAAACTCAGCAGTCACCTTTCTTGTATCCTGCTGATCCAATTTGGACAGTAACTTTCAGCAACTAAATCAAGGGCACTTTCTTTCCCTACATGGTTAGCTTTTGCAATGAAGAAAATAAATTCCATAGACAGTCTTTATTGATGCCCACCATCTTCTTTAAAGTACATCAGTGCTGCTAGGAGCAGATGTGTCTCATTGCATGAAAAGTCTAAGTAATTAAGTATATTAAATGCCATATTCTGTATGTCTTTAAAAGGTTTGAAGAATACCTATCTATCTGAAATATGTCTTTCTATATCTAGAAAATCTTATTAGCATTATTATAAGTTTGACTATTATAGATGACAGTATAAAAATTAACCTTAAATTTTATTAATAAATGAAAATCTATAAAGTGTAAAATATTTTGAGATTAATAGCCATTTTTGGATTAAAGTAGATTCAATAATTTATTGTTTATCCTATTTCTATGTCATATCCCCCTTTCTTCTTTTAGAAAGAGATTTATTATGAGCAATAACAATTTATAATCAACCCTCTTTAAATTAAAAAAAATCATAAATAATATTTTGGGAATTTGGGCATATTGGGGGTACCAGTAATCTTCTGGGGATCCTGAGTAAATTTAGAATTAGGGTCAAACCCTGACCAGGGTAATTTGTGCAGCTGATCCATCTTAGCCATCAACCAAGAAGCTGTTGTGGATGAAGGATCCCCTGGGTCCTTGTTTCTACTGGATTCCTCTCAGCAGATCTTCCTCAATCAAACCATATTAACCTGGAAGGAACCACAGTCTCTCCTCTTTTGTGGAAACAAAAGCAGAAACTCTTTTCCAAATTCCATATATTTTGACCCAAAATTTGAAGTCAAGTTATAGTTTAAAATATATAGGTTGGTTTAAATTAGCAGCTCCTACAATGAAATAACTCTCAGAACTTAGCTTATTAACAATCAAAAATCCAAAAACAATAATAAATATAATCCAGACTCTGTGAATTTTCCATCTTTACATGATTTACATATTTTATTACTCTATTCCATTTTTAAGGACCTCACTTTATTGTCTTTAAATTGTACTTTTGATCAAATGAGACAGATATTAAAACTGCTATGTTAGCTGTCTGTACTGTTGAGCTTAGTAAATGGCACTAGGGAATGATGGCTGGCTCCTCCCCCTCAGTTCTCTGACCTTCTAGGCACATGACAGAGATACCAATGAGAGCCATGCTCACTGACCCAACTCTGGGATCAGTGAGTCTATTCTGTCACCAGGTAGCATGCAGTTCCAATTAAGTTCTCCATAACAGGACCTCCCAAAAGAGGCCCCTACTGCTAGCACAAATCTGGGAGTCACTTATTAAAAGAGCTATACCTCTGTTAGCACCAGCAATCAGAACCTATTAGAGAAATGATGGTTACTAAAAAGCTGCACTTGAGTCTATTTGTGTGTGTGTGTGTTCAGAATAATTTTCTAAGCTTTTTTAGATCTTATGTGGAACCATGCCCCATGTTGGGTACCAAATGTAACTGGAAGCTTCTCTGTACTGACTTGTCCCATAGATACTTCTAATCAATCACTCAGAGGATTAATTTTAAATACACCTGTTTGGCCTATTATCTAGGATTATTACTAACTAGCCCTTACATTTAAATTAACATGTTTCTATTAATTTATATATAGTGATGTAACTCATAGTTTTACCTATGGTCTAGTACATCTTGCTGCTTTGGCAATTGACTGGCATCTTGTTTCTTAGGTAGCTGGCTTGCATCTCTCTCGACTCTGCCATTCTTTCTCCTTATATTCAGTGCAGTCTTCCTGCCTACATTCTGCCTTCCTATAGACCAAAACAGGTCAAATCAATAAGAGCAATATTTGTTTCCAGCATAAAAAAGAGTTATCCCACAGCAAGTGTATCTTCTGAAGTGTTCATGCCGGGTACCTATCAATAATGCTGAGAGGATGTTATGAAGCTTGCATTACAATTACTTTAACTTAAATTTTAGGTGGTGAGAATTTGTGTGAAGATGGTGACCCCCACATAACTGAAAAGTAAAGTAGCATACTTCTCTTTGAAACCAGTGGTTAGGTATCTCTTATACTATAACACTCTCTTAACCAACTACTCACCAGGGGAAGAGTCTTAACTAAGGCCACTTTGCCTTGAAAGTTACTCAATGAATAGGCTCGTCTTTTCCATATGACTAAGTACAAAGTCAAGCATGGAATAAAATATTTCATCACCCAAATATCTGTTTCGTTAAGCAGCAGTTGGTTTATAGAATCCCTGGTCTGAGCACTATGTTAATGCACTGCTCCTGGGAACACCAGGATTCTGTAGTGTGTGTTTGTACCTCATGTACACATGCTGAATTTTCCAGGTAGAAACTACTCTTACCCACGTAGGCCATCAACCAAACATATCAAAGTATTTGTTGTCTTTCCTATCTCATTATGTCTAGTACATATCATGTCATCATAGAATGTCTAATGTTTGTTAAAAGGTGGGGCAGCACAATATTTTGAAGCCATGTCTTATGGAGAAGTGTTATATATCCAATCTGCACTCTCATAAAATGTCAAACGTGTATTATTCACTGTGACATAAAATATGTGTGCGAACATGTTGATGAAAAATAAAAACTTCCAGGTCAAAGAGATAAATGTTAAGGCCTAGCAGACAGTATCTAGACATCATACTAGGTAATGGCCAAGAATGCTCAGTAGCTTTAATACTGCACACTGGTGAGCTCCTTTAGTCCAGATGTATGAAACTGTGATCTACCTTAGTTGAGATATGGCAAGATGCTCTGTGGTTCCACCACGTTTCCTCCATTTGTTATTTCACTCTGTGGTAAACTATCACTTTAGTAAGTGGCTTATGCTTCAAGCCTGTGGTCACTCAACTCCTCAGCATTGATCACTGACTTCTTCATTATCTCGTTCCTCGATTCTATCACTGTCTTCTACAGCAACACTGTCCAGGCCCCACCCCAAGTGCTAACAGGTGTGATAACACCTCTCATTTATACAGCACATTCATTTTACAAAGACATATTTTCTTCTCTTAATTTGTAAAATGTTTTTCTTAACACAAGGCCTTACTTTATACCCTAGGCCAGCCTGCAATCCTCTATGTGCCAAAAGCTGGCCTGTGATTCACTACTCTTCTGTCTTGATTCCCACATAGTACAAACGCAGTTATGTGGCACCACACTATACTTCATAAATTTAAATTAGATACATGTAGATTCATTGATATTTACCTTTCTCCTCACTCAAATTTTACATAAGTCTGTGTAATATAATCATCATAGCAGTGTTATGACTGGAGAAGTAATAGATTGAAGTGTTAATCAGTTTAATACATGCTTCTTAGTGTGTTTCTCTGTGTCACAGTGTGCATGTGAAGGTTAGGTGACAATTAACTTCATAACCTTGTTCATACAGCATCCAATCTCTTTTTTGTTGTTGTTGCTGTATACCCCAAGAAACGTGACCTGAGAGTTCTTCTATTCTCCTTTTCTAATTCTCTTGTAGCCGCCTCCCATTTCTCTATAGGAGAGGTTGGATTACAGGTGGACACTACCGCAGGCAGGTTATTTATTTAGTATTATTATTTTAACATGGGTTCCAGGAATAGAGCTTAGATCCTCCAACTCATGGAAATCAGTTTTACACCTAGAGCCTTCAGCGATTTTCTGTGATTGCTAAAAGGCTAGCAAGGAAGGTTAAAACAATGATTGTTCTGTGACCACAGGAAATTGAGTGCCAATAAAAATAGTCTTCAATTCAATATGGAATTGGCTCCATAACAGGAAAGAAAAGATTGGAAAACATAAATTATTAAGAAAAATATCACAGAAACAGCTATCATCACTGACAGAAATATCAAAGGACAGTAAGTAATTTCAGAGAATCAATTGTCTTTGAAATGCTTAGGCAAGTGTATGGCCCTCTCCTGCATAATTGCCTTAAGATGTTTCTAATTATATGAATTAATTAATTTCAAAGGAAATAAATTCCTAATTGTAGTTGGAGGCCGCTTGTTTATTACTCACCACTTAGACAAGAAATAACAACACAGACTATATTATTTGCAATACTTTATGGCCAACAGCTTATGTGTATGTATTTCTAGCTAACTCTTACATGTTAAATTAACCCATTTCTTTTAATCTGTGTTTCACCATGTGGCTGTGGCTTACTGTCGTCTGTCTCTGGCGGAGGGTACATGGCTTCTCTCTGATTCTGCCTATATTCTCCCAGCATTCAGCTTAGTTGTCCCGGCCTAGCTCTATTCTGCTCTATCACAGGCCAAAGTTATTTCTTTATTCATTAACCAATAAAACCAACAAATATACAGAAAGACTTTTCATACCACCTAATAGAATTTTATTATTTTATATTCCACTTAAATCACATGAAGATACAAAAATTAAAACTTCCTCAAAGTAACCAAGTATTAAAACTAGTGTAAAATTAAATTTCTTATTAAAATGTGATTTTAACTGATTTAACATAATCTCTTTTTTACTCACTTGCCAATTAAAGAAGAACCTACATGACTGGATGGTTATTTAAAGAGAAAATTGGACATTAGTACCAAAAGATTTTTTTTGTGTGTCAAATATCCTGAAATTTTATAGCTGAATATAAATTCTCTAATCTAAATACTTCAATATTTTATTCCTTTAAATTATCTGTTTCACAACTTTTTCTTGAGGACAATAATTTGATTAATTCTGCAAAAAATAATGAAACAAATAAATATATCCTATTAGTACTTATTTAGGATTAAAGAATTTGAAATGAGTCTAATAGAAATCAATATATCTAACAGAATCTGAATTGGTGCTAAGTATCTCGAGCATCCTCTAGTTTATTACAGTGTCATTATGGCATTGACGTGTGTGGGAAAAGCTGGAGAAAGCTACCAGACTGACATTGATAAACGTGGGAAGGACATGTGAAACTTTTTTCAGGCTGATAGATTTTTTTTTGAACCATCTACAAGGCTGTTTTACAGGAAATGACAATGTTCCCTGCTCTTAGAGAAAATGATTGTATCAGGCCAAAGACGGGCTTTTAATAATGAAACCAGCTGTTTGTCTCTACTTTCCATTGATTTTTTTCCAGAGAAAATATCATTATACCAGCTGAGAAATTTCTTACCACCCCATGTCATTAGTTTCACACAACTTAAACCACTTTGGAGTGACAGATTTTTATCATCTGATTGCCATGTAAAGGAAGTCACTCACCTCATTTCAGCTGCTGGCTTCTGCTTCTCTTTCTTCTTTTCCTAATTTGTCCTCCTCTCCCAGAGTCTTGTGTGCCTCCTTCCAGCTCCAAAGGCAAAAGGAAGCTACAAGTCAAGTTCTGAGGGTAGAGGCTGGTAACACCCCACCCCAGTGCCACCATGTGCTAGTATGGATGCACAGACCTCTGAACTTCATGATTTCCTAGTCTTAAGAAAGGCATCCTCAATTAACATCTGTTTGTGTTTCTGCCTATTTTATGGTAAATTAAGTGATTGCCGCTACCATTTTCAACATGCCATGGTACCCTTACATTAAATTTTTTTAAATTTGTTCAAAATTTTTCAGCTAAGCATACCTATATTCAGCTTTGTTTCACCCAAATAATCCTCATGATTGGTGTTATTATTTTGAAGGACTCAAGAAATGTGAGCAGCTATATCTCTCAGAAAAAAAATAGCAGTCCATTTCAAATCATGTAGAATATTTCACACCAACTGCTAATCTAAATCACTTCAGCACGGCTGGTGCATCATAAGATACCCACCATGACCTCTAACTTTCCAAATATGTCTACAAATTGTAAATCTCTATGCAAAGGCAGTAAATTATAATACCCTCTTGAGTAGAGAATCAAATATTTACTGACTGCATTTGTGGTGAGTACTATGCATGTGTTGAGTTAGCATTTTAACATTCAAATTCAAGCAATTATATACCTCAGAAACTCCATAAGAAGCACCATCTTACATTGGTTAATCTGATCTGGAATGTTTAGGGAAAGCATGTGAAAAGCTAGCAGAGGTAAAGACAAAGGAGAATTATACACTTCAACTGAACAAGGACAAAAGTGCACTGTTGCTGGGAAGGGAAGAAGATTTTGGAGTCTCACGCCACAGAACTGAGGGCTAGCAAAGATTTGTGCAATCCTATATTCACTATGAAAAGAATATGGTAGTGCAGAGATTGGAAGAAGCATTAGCTACCTGATTCCGAACTAGACAGCCATAGGATTTCAAGAACCGCATTTGGAAAGCCTAGCATTATTTTGATCTCTTATCAGAAATGGAATGCTGTCTCTGGATGGACTATGAATGTCCTCTTGCAAATCTCATGCCAGGCTCATTTCATGGCCCAGTTAACCTGATTCAGATTGATGATCCTGTTTGTACCCTATGACACAGAAATCAGTCACAAGTGACAAGGTATTTATTTTGGAAGCAGTCTACCAATTTTCCAAATACAAAGATGTTGGATGATGGCTGGAATAGAGATAGAGACACCACGTGCAAATCTGTGTCTCCCTATCTATATAGGTGAATTGGTTGATGGAAATACAAACATACTGATACAGACATCTGTCAACATATGCATGTGACATATATTATATAAGTGAGTTGTATGCAAAACATAGGGAAACTTTTATTTAACTCTTATAAAACCGAATTCAAGAATTTTCAGGAAAATGATTTATAATGATGAAAGAAAAACATTGACAGCTCAGTAACACTGATCTATGATAGAAAGCAATAGACAGATGGTATTCGGTGGGCTGGGGATTGTGTACAGGCCATGACACAACCATTCTCAGAAGTCTATACATATGAAATATCACTCGGAGCATCCGTGTGATCAACCTTAGCACCCAGTACTCAACTCAGAATTCAGTCTTCCTCTCAAAAACAGTTTCACGGGTCAAACCCTGCATTATGATCCAGAGAGCCCATTCTGGTTTTCTTGGCGTGCTTATGCATTTCCTCATGTTTTGTTTAAATCGATCTGCTATCTAAGAAGTGACAGAAATGCTTCAGTGATTCACTTTTCTCCTCTAATTTTTCCACATCACAAGGGTCAGAGAATAAAAATAACTAAGGTATCACTCCTGCTGTCCTAATGACTAAAATAATAGCTTTTTCACAATTTGATTTTTATTTGAAATAAAATCCAGCAGGATAATGTGGTTGAGATTTAGAGTGTAGCAAAATTAGTTCGACTTTGTAATGTCTCCGTTGTCTAAACTGAGGAATCTTCACCTGAATCCTTGAAGACGTCAAGCCCAGCACATGGGAGTGCAGTGCAAAGGAGGAACAGTCTAGTCAGGGACAGGCTGCCATTCTGCTTTTCTATAATCAGGCCATGGTGGTTTAGCTCCGTGTTTCCACATGAGTGTTTGAAAAATGTAAGGTTCCCAGCATCCATGGGGTGGAAGTGGGGAAGTAAAACCAATTGTAAATAAATAGCATTATCTCTTACAAACACACACTCACTCATACACAAACACAAGTAGGCACACACTTACTAACCTTATTCTCCGTTTTATTAGTAAATAATTATAAAAAGGACTTAAATGTGGTATTTTTTTATCCATTTGCCAAGGACAATTTCAACTAGACACTGTTAACATTGGTTCAGATGTTCGTGGAACTGATACTTAATCACTCTTTACAACATTTAAAATTTATATATAAATAAATAATCTTGTCATGGCCAAGAAAGGTTTAATCTGCAAATACCTGGCTAGTAACCATGGATCAGTTTTGTATAAGTTGGAGGAAAAAAGAATCAGTGGTCTATTGTTAAGATGGAATACAATGTTTACATTTTGGGTTTTTTTTTTTTTGGCCCAAATTGAAACTAACTTCTGAACCTAAGAACTTAAGTCTGAGTAAGTTAAAAACAAAACAGTACAAAACAAAACAAAAATCAAAATGAGTACACATGCCATTGAAGAGGATATTAGAAGTGAAACTGGGAATAATTAAAGACCCGGAAGTTAAAGGTGATTTTAATAACAACACATTATACGGATGCATCCAATTCTCGAAGACAACACTGCTGGGAAAGACGTCACTGCTTCTAACCCCAGTGCTGTTGGGGCAGGAACAGAAAGATGCTCTGCTTTGTTGCTTAAATAGTCTAGTATGACTGCTGATTTCTACTTGCAATGATAGAACCTGTCTCAAAAACTAAGTTGGAAAGACATTGATTGAAAAGACACATGGCATTGGTTTCTGGTCTACACATGAACATGAACACACATGCACACAGACATACACACACATATGAACACATATGAATTTCTACATGCACAAAGATAACTACCTAGAAATTGAAAGCATACCATAATGAAATCTTGAAGCTAATGAAAGGAAATATTTTATATAAAATTAGAGTCAAAGAATAGGCTTAAATGTTTAATAATGTTAAGAATCACAAATATATCCTAAATTTGTTTATAAGTTCATTTAATATTTTTAATACTTGGTCTTCCAAATACATTTCTTTTTAGGAGTCTAGTGTAGGCTGTATACTAGGATTACCCCAAGTATCTTCTACACTATTTGCTCATTTCTGTAAAAGCTTTTGTATTAGATAATTTATTTTCTAATTTCTACTTAATGCATAAGAAGAAGGAAACTCCACAAAAGCCTGAAAAGTTTATCCGGCAAGATTTTGGAGCCTGGGAAAAAATTTAAGTTCCCAATCATAATTTAAAATAAGGATTGTGTGTGAGAAGTTTCTCATGCGTGCCTCTTGTGTGACAGTTTTTGTGGGAGTCATGAATAGGAATCTAATCACCCAGAGAGAGAACTGGTGAGGAACCAAAGCACAGATAACACCAAAGTTCACTTGATGAACCAATGTGTTCTACTGGGTTACTTACAGAAATACGGATGAGGAGTTACACACATGAATAAAAATCATTTCAAAAACAGTTGTAACAGCCGCCCCAACATGGTTGGACATCTAGGAGAGATGGAGTGTGCTACCCCTTCTCTTAGTCATTCCTTCCATCCTGCAAACATCCTGTACCTTGACACCCTTCCCACATGTGTATAAAGAAGGAATCCCCTCTATTTAAAAGCTATGTTGAACCCCAAGTCGTTTTGCAAAGGGAAGTGAGACATTTAAATAGACCTGCAGTCATAGCTCCTATTTAACTGAGGAGGCCTCTAGCTTAGGTTCCACCATATGTAACGAATATAAGAGAGTGAGTATATGCAAAGTATATGCAAATGAGTGACATATCATTAAACTCCTGCTTCATGAGCCACGCAATGTCAGTCTGATGCTTACTATCCTCAGAGCCTACTTTCCTTCTAGGCCTCACTGATTAGGTAGAGTGGTCAATAATTATGTGATGGTTGGAATCAAGCTCTGCCCTGTTAGACAGTACTAACAAAATTATGACCATTAGCTTTATTTCTTTCTCCAAGATTTTTTTGACTTTTTTATTATTAAATTTTTTTTTGCATACTGGTCACAATTTTACCCTCCCTCCACTCCTCCTGTTCCCTCCCCCACCTTCCTTCTAATTTCCCCATCCACACTTCTCTATCTCCATTTAGAAGGGTTAGGCTTCCCATGGAAATCAACAGTGCATGACATATCAAGTTGAGGCAGGATCAAGCTCCTCCCTGCTGCATCAAGGCTGGGCAAGGCATCCCATCACATGGAATAGGTTCAAAAGAGCTAGCTTATGCATCAGGGACAGGTCCTGGTTCTACTACTATAGGCCCCCCAAAAGACCAAGGTTCACAACTGTCATCTGTTGCAAGGAGGGGCCGCTTGTTTGTCCCGGCTGCCTGGCTAGCTCACACAGAAACTGTAGTAATTAAAACACTGCTTGCGGGGGCAGTGAGAGGGAAATGGGAGGAGGGGAGGAGGTGGAAATTTTTATTAAATAAATAAATAAATTTTACAAAAAAAGAAAAAAAATGATAAAAACACTTCTTGGCCATTAGCTCTAACTTTTTATTGGCTAACTCTTACGTATTAGTTTAGCACATCTCCATTAATTTGTGTATCGCCACTTGCAGTGGCTCACAACCAAACAAAGAATAAAGAAATTGTGGTACATGTACACAATTGAATATTGCTCCCAGTAAAAAACAATGACATCATGAAATTTGCAGGCAAATGAAGGGAACTACAGAAGATCATCCCGAGTGAGGGCCCAGAAAGACAAACACAGTATGTACTCACTCATAAGTGATTATTAGGAGTAAAGCAAAGGATAACCGCATTAAAATTCATAATCCCAGAGAAGGTAAGTAACAAGGAGAACCCTAAGCGAGACACATGGATCTCAAGAGAAGAGGAATTAGTTGAGATGTTCTGTGTAAGCTAGGGGGGAAGTTGTAGAGGGGAGAATATTGGGGATGGGGAAACTAAGGATTGGAATGGCTGAGTTGGAGGTGGGATAAGGAGGAGAGTAATGAAAGAGAAATCTTGATAGCGTGGAATATTATGGGGCTTGGGAGAAAACTGGTACCAGGGAAACTCCCAGGACCATTGGCTTCTTGCTTTAACACGGGAAGTGATTTCTGTAGAATATTTGTTTCTCTTTATAGTATGTGGAATATGAAGCCTTGGATCACCCTGCAAAGCAGAGTAAAGAATTCTTGTCTCTGATTCTCCCACCTTCCTGCTCCTTTCTTCTTTCCATGTAGAACTATGTAAATAACTGATTTTCTAATATGGCACAAGCTGACCCTCAAGGCCAGAAACATTTTTTTTCTCTTTTTTCTGTTTTTTAGTGAAAACATGTGCTTATATGTGGATCATTTCAGATATGAGTTTTTGTCTCATAAGAAGCTTGGTGCTTCTATAAGAATGGTCTAGATCAAAAACACAGATGCTAGAGAGGATGTGTGGTAAAGGGAACACTCCTGCTTTGCTGGTGGGGGTGCTAATTGGTACAGCCCCTTTGGGTATCAGCATGGCAATTTCTCAGAAAACTAGGAAACAACCGACCTCAAGACCCAGCAATATGACTTTTGGGTATATATCCAAAAGATGCTCAATTGTACCACAAGGACATGTGCTCAACTATGTTCACAGCAGCATTATTTGTCATAACCAGAACCCAGGAAAAACTTAAATGTCCCTCAAATGAAGAATGAATAAGGAAAATGTGGTACATTTACACAATGAAGTATTACACAGCAGAAAAAAATCACATCTTGAAATTTGCAGGCAAATGGATGGATTTAGAAAACATCACATTGAGTGAGGTAACCCAGACCCAGAAAGACAAATATCATATGTACTCACTCATAAGTGGCTTTTAGACACAAAGCGAAGAAAATCAGCCTATAGTTTACAATCCCAGAGAACCTAGACAACCATGAGGATCCTAAGAGAGACTTACATAGATCTAATCTCCATGGAAAATAGAAAAAGACAATCACCTGAGTAAATTGGGAGCATGGACCACGGGAGATGGTTGAAGGGGAGGGGAGAAGAAGGGAGTGGAGTGGAGAAAAATGTAGAACTCAATAAATATCAATTAAAAAAGTAGAGGCTTAGTGCTTATTCCCAACCATGTTCTTACATTACCAGTTTAGATTAGAATATAAAGTTTGTGTCCTGATACTGAACCAACGTGGGGGCACACAGAAGTGAATCTGTTCAACCTTGACTAAAGGTCAGAGAGTTCAGATCTTATTCTTGCTCCTTCAAGGATATATGTCAGGACCTAAGGTGTGGCTGCTAACAGGATGCTTTGATCTAGGGTGTGGTTACTTGATGTTTTGGGTATCTTGTTCATCTTGGTAATAAAGTCTTTTTCCTCCCCCACATTATGGACTGGGGCATATAACGGCTATTAGAAATAAACAGGAAGATAATCTCAGTATTTTCTAGATGCCCTCCTGACTCCATCTGTTGTCTCATGTCTATTTCTGACTTAATCCGCATTATTTACCCCCAAAATGTACAAATATGTTGGGCAGGATCTGACAAATCAACGTGTAACCTTTCTTAACAATTAACTTTGCCAAAAAGTTACTCAGAGTCATGAGAAACATTACTACTTGGCCACCCGAAAATGATTATATTCTTGATCTCATTGAAATCATAAAATCTGTTTTGCGGGTAACTGAAAATAAACACTATTATGCAAATTGTAAAATTCTGCGAAGTTACTTCAAATGAACAACCTCAGCTTATGTTCGGAACCTCACTAGAAGTATGCACAAGTCTCGTTAGGAAAAAGAATCTGTGTTATTGATGAACTTACAGGGAGGAGAGCATTATTCACTGCTTGCAACTTTTAACATTTTTGAAAGTGAAATGCATGTGAAAAAATCATTGGTTTTCATTTTGACAATAGCCCATATTTGTTTTCCCTTTCAGGGTATACAAAATAATCATGTTCACACAATCGATAATACTTTAAACCTCTTGAAATTTCAGTAGTATGAATCATTGTGTAATCAATTCTTTGAATAACTTGCTAAAATGAAGTTATCGTGCAAAACTAAAGAAAAGAATCCTAAGTCATTTTAGTAGCTTTGACAGCAGATAGGGTTTTCCGGAGAAATGCAATTGAATCCATAGGATTATGTGAAGGACATTTGATGAAGTTAACAAATGCATCATTAACCTCTTCTTTCAGAAGTTGTCAAAAAATGTGCTTTCTTTAAAAAAAATTTATCATGTTTGGATTAAAATGTTATAAAATAGAATTTAAATCATTTTGCTTTATTGACACAGGTTATCAGAGGAAACCAGGATTTATCCGGTCTCTGGCACAATAGAGATCATTATAACCTGGCTCCTATTGTGTTTATTACTTTCTTCCTTGTTGAATGCGCTTGTAATCCAAATCTAAGAGCAAAACTGCAGTGATTGCCTGCTCCTGAGAATGTAGCTCAGCACTACAGGATGTACAACAGCTTGGGGTCAAACCTTCGCACCAGAAATTGAAGGACAAACTAAGTATGTGTTTGCATGAGGTAGAACTCCGCAAAGAGGCACATGCTCTCAATATTTATTTATTTATTTATTCATTCGTTTGTTTGTTTGTTGTTTGTTTTTATGTGTGTGTATGTTTGCAAGCCTGTTATACAGAGGTCAGCGAACATTTCACATGGCCTCTTCAACTTCTAAGCAGTTGTGACCCATCTTAGATGGTCTGGGATACAGACACAGGTCTTTTGGAAGAGAATCAAGATTTTTTACATGTGTGCCATCTCTCTAGACTCTACCCCTGCAAAAACAAACAAACTGACTACCAAACACAAACAAAATGCTTACTTTACCTGTAATAATTTAAAATGTGTTCTTTCTGAGCCAGAAGTCAGACACACCATATTCTGGCTGGTCTACTTCCAACCATGAGTCTGTGGTTGAGGTGACTGTCACTCAAATTACAGGGGGTGGAAAACCTGTAAATATTTTAAGAGCAGTTGTTCCCACATACATGTTGTACATATACAAATAACAACACATGAGGTGCATGTAAATATTTAAGTCTATTATCTACATTTATAAACATGAAAGTATACATGCACTCTGAAATAGCAGCATTTTGAAATTCTAAATGCTTAAAATTATCTGAAACATATAAGCTACAAAACTACGATTTCAGACTCCACATCTTTTTAACTCCTGAACAAGGCAGACTCGGAAGAAATAACTATTTGTAAAAAAATAATAAATTTTGCATGCAAATGGATGGAAATAGAAAACACTATACTAAGTGAGGTAA
>LOEQ01006073.1:63805-75503 GCA_001685075.1 Bramus lutescens
TATATTGAGCTGGTCTGGTTAATTCTAATTTACCGGTCGACCACGCCCATCAAATTTTATTGGGCTTACTGACAGGAGTATGTGGGCAGGGAGACCCAAAAAGCAGCTGCATCACTGTAAAGCTCATCTCAATAAAAACTTTGTTCATAAAGATGTACTTTGGTAGAGTCATTATTTTGGTGTGTCCTGAGTTTTCTTTGGGAGGAGTGGATATATGAGTCATGACTTCAAACAATTCTCACACCGCACACTATGAATATAATCTTTTTGGCCCAAGTTGGCTAGTGTGCTATTATTCCATAAAATAACATATATTAGTTATTACTTCTGTGCAATATATATTTACATATGTTAATATGTTTTCAAAGGAAATTTAGTTGATTAGACAACCATGTAACCGAATAAGAATTATTTAGGGTTGCCAATGCTTTGAAGTTGGAGTCCTCATAGTATCTTTAGGATCAGTTGATTTCTGGAATTGAGATAGTAAAACTACCATTGATAAAAATATGTATGTGAGCATTGTTGGGTTAAATATAACAATTTGCAAATTAGGATAGTGGTTTGTCAATTTCAATGGAACTTAATTTACAAGATTGGTAGCTAAAATGTTGCTAGCTATATATGCATATTATATGTTAGCTGTATTATATATATATATGTATGTACTATGTGTGTGTATATAATGTAAACTGTTGAAATAAAATGCAATGCAAAATGTTGGGTTAAAATGTAGAACATCTTACTATATGTGTGAAAATCTGCCTGATTACTTTTGCTTATAGTCAGAGGGAACTTTACTGGAAAGCATCTGTGTTGAAGTTGAGCCTAGAGCTAGGCATTCTACATTCCCCTGGCAGAAGATTTGGGTAAAGTTATTACTCTGCAACATAACATCTAAGCAAAACTCAGGGACATGAGAACATAAGTACTGTATCGACCTTATCTTTTCAATATTTAACTGAATTCCTGATTTGGAAAGAGTATATAAATGTTTGCATACTAGTCTATCCTTAGAATTTGATGTGGGTGAACTTTTGGAAACTAACTTTATTGGAATAGAGAGAACTGAAAACCACTTAGGCACAGCTTGGGTTGGAAAATCTGTTGCTCTCATTGGCCTACACTGTGAAGTGCCAGGACCAGCAATGAGGACTTGAGTGGCAATAGTTAGATATCTGATCTCCTCCAGTGCTCATAAACAAAGAGGCGGGAATCTACATTTTGCCACATCCCTGTAAAGTTTTACATCTATAAGTGAGGAAAAGGATTGTAGCAAAGTCTTGCATATTACCAGGACCTAAAAACCCACTATGTCAAAATCCTTCCCCAGTAGATAGCTCAGGTAAATCACATAAGCCCATTTGGTAATAAGGCAGGAAATAGGGCAGGGTGAAACCGTGGCTTGTCTCCATGACCTCATGGTAACAATTTGATAACTGCTGCCTGCAGCATACAGCAGATGGTTGTAATTACACAAGATCAAGACAAATGAAACCTGTGAGAACCTTCTTCCTGGGTAGCAGAACTTAGTACAAATACAGTTTGTTCCTACCAACGCCAATCACCCACTTTCTTCATTCTCTCCTGTTCCAAATGTGCATCGACTAGAAGTCACAGGTTAAGTCTTCTTCCTAAGACCTGCAGTGGAACAAAATGTCTGTGGTATTAGAAAAAATCATGTTTATTAATATTAAAATTAAAGATCTATCTATTGCTAGGTTTGACAATGCAGACAACCAAACAACTTATTTTGTTAGAAAAATAAGTTTACGCTTTAGAGCTGAAGATAATGCTCAGTGGTTAAGAGAAATTTTTATTCTGGCAGAAAATCTAGTTTCCTTTCACAGCACCCAAAAGTGACTAGCAACCATTCTTAACTCCTGTTCAAATGAATCTTCTAACTTCTTCTGATGTCACAGGCACCAGACACATGCCTGGTGCACATACACACATGCATGCAAACACCCCACGAATGAAAATAAACTAAAACAAATCTGAAGTTATTTTTAAAACAGGAAGGAGAAAATTACATTTTCAAAAAAATTGCCTTAATGCGTTAAGTAGGAAATGACAATAAATCTTGCTCTAGGTTACACGTATTGATGTAGTAAATGTTGAAAGAAGTTATGAAAATGCAGGCTTATGACTAATTTTCAAAAGTGTGCAGCTCTACTAAGTTCTCAAAATGGAATCTTAGTGGATGGTTTCTGTCAGTCATATACATATCAAGAGACACATTTACTAAAACCTGAGAGAATCGTATACAATAAACATTTGACTAAAGAACAACAACAACAACAACAAAGATTTTTAAAAAATGCCAGTGAGTTGATTGCTGAGGAGGACAGGGTCAGAGACTGATTCATTTAGAGATTATGAGTCATCTTTGAAGTTTTTTGAGACGTATGACTTACAAGATGTGCTTTGATAAGGACAACTGGCCAGTATATACAGGCGTCCATATTGAAAGGCGTAAATCTGAGATACTTCAGGGTAAACAAGTGTGGCTGCTCATAAGAAATTTACCATTAACTTCATATTTGCATTACTATACCTTTCTTCAAGTTTGGTAGAATTTCAAACTGCAAGATTACCTGAGAAAATTGGTCCACATAATTTAAATGACTTTATGTTAGGAAATAGGGTTTTGTGCTAGGATGTAACAGGACAGATTTCACATTTTAACTGAAATTGTATGAACATTTCCTACAGAAATTAAACAAGTTGGACAAAAACTTGGTGAATTAAATGAAACAGGAAGACTAGTTGCCAGATTTTACACTTGTTAAGGGAAAAGAAGTTTGATGGAAGATATGTATAACAGAAGTCACTGATACATTTGCATTAAAACACTACTGTTTTCAGAATATGCGATGGTATAATTCATCTAAATATGAAATTCAAAATGAAGATTATGCTTTCAGAAGAATAAAAATTAGTTTTTCATAGTATGGTACTTTGTGGTGTTAAGGAATTAGCACATCATTTTTTCAGGAATTCTCTGAAAATAAAGATTTTTTTGATTGGGCTAAAGGATAGTTGGTTAAAAAAAACATTATTGCTAAGTATGTCTGACAGGGTGCCTTGAGAAGACAAATATTTGAGTCAGTGGGACTGATTAGAAGCTTGTCATCATTGAGAACATGGGGGTAGGAACTGGCATGTTCCATGAGAGGTGAAGGGAATCTAGAGGTACAGGAAGGGCTGTTCTGTCCCTTCTTGACCTGGGACACCCATCTTTGTCTGTACTTCAGGATATTCACTCTAGAGACACTTTTATGTTCCCATTTCCTCCCAGTAGCAGAGATCCTTAAGATCATTTAAAAGGTGACACACATTTGGGCTAGGCCTAGTCAGGAACCTTGCGACACAGAAGGTGAGAGAGAAGGTTGGAGAGAGATGGGTGAGATTCATAGGACTTAGAAAGCATGAGAAGGAGATGAACCTGGGAATCCTGTGAAGCTCTATGGTTAGGCTAGATGTTTGCAAACAAGGAAGCAGTGCATCATGGTAGCAAGGTAAAATTATTTTTCATCTCCTTTCTAATCTGGAAATTCTGCTTTTTGACTCTGCTTTATCTTTAATTTTATTTTAGTAAAAATCAAATATATTTGATTTAACCATACAATTGGTTAATTTCAATTACTACAGTGCAACTGAAAGCTAGAGATGCTGCTAGCTTGAATTATTTCAGAATAATTTTATTGGAGATTACTTTTTTTCAAAACAATCAACCAAACAAAAAGGTGCTTAAATACAGAAGAATTATTTTAAATGAGCTAATATTTTTGCAATGATTTATCCACCAGGATATGCATCTGTTAAAACTGCTTCTGCAATCACAATTTGATGATTGTACATAACATGCACTCAGGTTGTGAAAAAAGCAGAAAGATAACATCTGTGCTCAATAAGCATTTCCATAAACCATCTCCTAAGAGCCTGGATGCTGATATAGCAATGCAAGAAATCAAGGTTATTTACTTCCTTACTAATTCTTTGTTTCTTATGCCTCTTCCTCTCACTCCGCACTTTTTTTTCTTTTCTTGCAAGTTTGCAAGTACTTTCGAGGCCCGGAGTGAAGGCTTTTGGCTCCCTGGTAACAACCTGAATCAGCCTGTATTCAGCCTATAGCCTTGAACAGGCCATAAACTTCAGATAATGAAATAAAGCTGGAGTAAAGAGACTACACTTTTTTGTGTGTGAATTTCTTTTTCTTCTACAGCAAAATTGTCTAGTCAGAGGTGATTGGGGGCTCATGGATTCCATTTCTAGAGTCTGCTCAGCAAGACTCTGTAGGAGCCTTACCGCTGTGGAAACATTGATGGGCTAGTTCATTTCTGAGTATTGGAGTCACTCGATGATCCAGTTATCCAGAGGAGATGGGTGCATTCTCCTTTGCTCTGCCTATAAGGATGATGTATTCTTTATCAGGAGGCCCCAAAGTGCTTCTAGATCAATGACCAAACCTGGCTCACATTTCATTTTCATTCATGTTTACAAAACCCAGAGCATAGACTCTAATGTATTAGACACATTAAAATTCTTATTTATTTATGCATATGTGTATTTACACTTATAATTTGGCTTTTATAGACCTTGAATACTGATAAAATTAACGCCCATACTGTGCCATCTGGTTTACCTTTCTTTCCTTCCCAAACTCTCTCTCTCTCTCTCTCTCTCTCTCTCTCTCTCTCTCATTCATATCTATTTGTTTTGTGACCCACCAAGATTAAATATTATTATCTGTGTAATCCTTGGTTTAGACCTATCCTTTGAAGCCTAGAGAGCTCAAAAATAGACACACAACTAAAGAGAGTGTTTCTCTATCTCCAAAAATCTGTCAGTAGCCAATAGTTTGTAGGCAAAGGGGTGGACATTTGAATCCCTCTGCCTTCTTTAACTAACTGTTCATAGAATCAGTTCTCTGTACATCCAGTACAGGAACATATCAAGTCCAAAGTACAGCATTTGAAACTCTACCTAGCATCATAAGAGGGGGCTAACAATGTAAACTCAGGTCTGTATGTGTGTGGAAACTTCTCTACCCACTAAACCATCTCTCCATTTTCTCCAACCATGCATCCCTTCAACAAAAATCAAGACCCGGAAAGAATGGGGTAAGTCTTCAACTCATTAAACTTTGTACTTTGAGTAATGTTATGTTGAAATGAGCTGTCCACAGTTTATCTGGAACATCTTTTATATATATATATACACACACATAAGGCTACTTTCATTCAAATTTATCCTGCAAATTAAGGAGGTTCACCAACGTGCTCCACTATCCTCTACTTTTGTTCTCTACACACTTGCACTTCTGTTGCCATGTGGTCAGTACATATATGATAATATGTATCTAATCATTTAGAACCCATACTTGACAGACAACATAAACGTTGTGTTTTCCTGAAACCGGTTTATCTGACTTAATATGATTCACTCCAGTTGCATCTATTTTCCTGCAAGACAGGACTTCATTCTTTACATTGGAAATGG
This sequence comes from Bramus lutescens, assembly GCA_001685075.1. NCBI lineage: Eukaryota > Metazoa > Chordata > Mammalia > Rodentia > Cricetidae > Bramus > Bramus lutescens. Next base: position 69,311 of record LOEQ01006073.1, read on the forward strand.
AAAAAAGTATTTACTTGAGTTAAATCCTCAGAGAACAAAATATAGCATACATTTTGACACGGATTTGTTTTTGTTTTCTTTAGTGGTTCTGGGAATCTAAGTCAGCACCTGTTAGGTGAGAATCTGCCAGTGTGATATATCCTAAGCCAATAAAAGTGTTATTAATTTAAAATTTTCAGTATAGTTTCATTTTTCATCTGCATTATGTGAATAAATAAAAGAATAATTCTTTTTCCATGAAATAGAGCACCCTTACTCAGACTTGTCAAACTGTTTTTACTAATTACTAATGCTTCTGTTCATATAAGCAATTACAAAGCTATCAGATTTGATCTTTTGCAAGATCAAATATAATGGGGAAAATTATCTTATAATTTCAGGAACAACTATAATATATTGTTGTTTTCCTTTATTTGACATGTGAACCTCTCCATTGTTTTGATAACTCTATATCTCTAGTCTTCTCAACCACTCTTCTGAAGTGTATCTCCCTATCTTATCTCTCCACTTGGCATATGCAACCTCTGCCTACAGTTAGGGCTTTTGTATGTGCTGCTCCTCATACAATGAGAATGCACACCAGCTCACTCTCCAACACTGTATCATTGATTCCAAATAAGCATATACATCCTCCAGTCCTGACCATAAAGCCACCTCATCTGCAAACACTTCAATAGTCCTCTCTTCCCAGTGTCAAGTTGATCTAAAAGACAAGCATTTTTATCCAAACACTTGTTGTTAACAAAGAACTCTCTGGAAAAAATATGAATATAATAGAAATAATTTCTCTGAAAATAGGAAATCATGTTTATAAGATTACAGGACTCCACAAGCCAATTATTCAAATGAACTTCACAGGAACTAGAACAGGGTAAAAATCAGGCCTGATGATGCTGAAGTGTTCACGTGTGTTCTAGGTTCTGGGACTTAATGCATCACACTAATTAGTACTTTTATTCTCTTTACATTGCATCTTCTATCTACACTCACAAAGTTTCGGATTCTCTTTTACTTCTGTCTTTAGCATCAATTTCTATACTGTTAAAAGTAAGCTTGGGGCAGCTTTTCTTCCTTGATTGATAGCTTCACTTTCTTTACCCTGTGATAGATGAACTAATTGTGTCACCTCAAAGATCCTATTTCTTTGCAGAATATGCACTATATGACAGCACATCTTATTTAGTAGGGACATTATTGCCTGTGTTATCATGTCCAATTGATAGAGGAAGAAATTGAGGTCCCATAAAGTGATTCATTTTAGCCCAAGCTCAAAGACATTTTTATAGGAAAAGAAATTGGTCCCAGCTTCCATAGGCTTAGCCCATGCAACTTTCTATCGCCTCTTACAATGTCATAATGTTTAAGGCAACATGTTCTCCATTACCCAAGTTAGATGGTATGACTTGGAAAGATTATATCTTCCAAGTATCAAATCTTTGCAGAAACTGTCACAACAATATTTTTCCTTTCTAAACATTATTCTTGCTTATAGTGGATGTTGCAGTGGGTTTTTATCATTGTGTGCTCATAAATGCATCATTGTGTCTTGTTCTCTTCTGTTACTGACATCCTCATTGTCCCCTGACCCTCCAGGTGCTACCTTCTTTGTCTGTTCAGTCTCCTCATGATGATTAATATTGCCAGTTTGACAGAGTCTAGAGTCACGTGATGCACAAACTACTGGGAATCTCTGTGAAGTTGTTTATACATTAACTTAACTGAGGTGAGAAGATTCATCTTTAGCATGGCCCTCACAAGCCTATGAGTCTTCAACAGAATGGAAGGGTGAAAGCAAGCTGAACATTTGTCTTTGCTTCCTGGACCCCGAGGGACCAGTAGCCTCAAGTTCCACCCACTGTCACTTCTCCACCTTGAAAAACGGTGCCCTTGAAGTGTGAGTTAAAAAAAAAAATAGGCCCTTCTGTAAGCTGATTTTGGTGGCAGCATTTTGTTACAACAGTGATAAATTAACCAATACACTTTCCTACATTCTTACAGATTCTGCCATTAGGATGATGGAGGAGTTGGAGCTAACAGGTCAAAGTGAAGGACATGTTCTTTGGTGGGGTCTGAATGCCATGATAAGGAATTAATCCTATTTTTGTGGGCGACAATTATACCAACTCAATTGTTGATGTCATTGTAAACCAATTTGAATGCTGTGCCTAGTGAGTCCTGTGGGAAATTAAGTGAGAAGAAGAAACAGCATGTGGTAGAGGATAGCTCATATTTGTAAACCTGTATGAGTTATTAACCATCTGACTTCAGCAGTATTTGATATTAATAGATCAGCAACATCCCATGCCTCCCATGAAGGGAGCAGAACCAGTGTCTAGAGAGGATAGTCCAAATGACAGACGTCACCAAGGGAGGCGACACTAAAGGATTAAATCGGAAAGGAAAGCAACAAGTAGATGAAACAATATTGGGAGGGAGGATGGGTGGTGAGGGGCTTCTCTTTTTCAACCATCAAGGCAGCTTCTGGGTTGAATGTCCTTCTTAGAGAAAGTGCATACTGAAGGAGTATAGTCATTCAATTCTCCCATTTCTGACATAAATTTACTTACTGAGAATCCTTGTCTCCCATTTTGTGCCTTAAAATTTACTATGTCAATCAAACAATTGTCCACTTTAACTGACAGGGCTCACAGAGTCCCATCCCTACCTTAGGAGATATTTGTACTTGATGGCTGCTGGGGAAAGATAGGATTTTTTTCAGGGATGTGTCCTCTGCTAGATTGTCAGCACTCAAGTGAGTGGCTCTACACACATGTACATTCTGAATTCACTAACTAGATGTAGTGGAGTAACCTAGGGGACAAGAAGTTGAGGGAAGAGTTGAGAGAGAACAAGAAGAGTGGGATTGGTTATTAAAGGGAATGTATCTAATCAAACATATTACATAACATTTTCAAACAACACGCTTCTTGACACTGCATATCATTCCATGATGTCACTTTGACACTAGCTATCACCTATAATCCTTTAAAAATCCTTACATAGACTATATAAAATATGTAAATTATTAAACTATTAGAAACCTAGGCCACTGTCTTCAAATTATGAATAAGAGACAAAATTTCACTTTCAAGCCCTCAATCCATTCTTTTTTCCCTCAATCCATTCTTGATATCAAGAATTGCTAGACAGAAGCAGAACTTGGGTTCTAGTCTATTACCATAGCTACCAAGGAAACTCACATCAGTAGCAAACAGAAAACACTTGAAGGAAGGTGAGGCATTGGTAAATCCAACAGTATGAAACCTGAGATAGACAGTGTAAACAAGCAGGGGCCTCATAACATTGGAGCAAGCATTCCACCTCCTAGCCTGACTGTCACCACCTATTTTGTTTTTACAGGCTTTATTTATTTTTATTGTATGTACATTACTTTTTTGCATGCATGTTATACAAACAGTGTGCGTGCTTTCAATGCCATGACAGTAGAGTTATAGATAGTTTGAAGCAGATATCTGGTTGCTGGGAACGGCCGGCTCCTCAGTAAGAGCAGCAAGTACCGTTAACCAATGAGCCTTCTCTTCAGGTTTTCTCTTTTGTCTTCTTGAGGAAGGTCACTCTTATGTCCACTGTTGTCTAGAACAGCATGTTGTAATGTTTATTGCTTTATCCACAAAGTGGAAAAGGTTATTTTGCTTCCCAGTATTAATAAGACAAATCACTTATTTATATATGGGTTAAGGTGGTCCTTCCACATTAAAACTATATATCTTGCGTAAAGAACTCTGGTGTGCACAGAAATCCCTCTTCTCTTGACAAACAGTACCTGTAAACAAAGAGGGATAGTCATGGAAAGGCCTTCGAGGAATGTGAACCTTTTGTTGATTTGGTGATGAGATAGAATGAATAACGAGATATACAAATGAAGGAATGACTATCTGGTACTTTCTGAGAAATGAGAGCCTACGATTCTTCTTAAGTATTTATGGTCACAAAAATCCAGAAGTACTTGGGTGTGACTTATTCTCTTGCATGTTTCACTGGACCCCATTCTTGTTGCCATTGGTTTCTACCCACAAAATTATTGTGAGAAAACACAGGGCTCTTGACCGTTAAGGAGCATATATCTTATCATAATCTTTTTTAAAGTTTCAGGGGCAGATTGCATGAGTAAAATGCAATTATTAGAAGTTGGTCTTTGAAAAGGTTATAAATCAACACTAAACCTTAAATGTATTAAAAAGCAGTTATTAGAATGTGTAGTATTAGAAAATGATACAAATCGATAACAAACATTAAATGTTTCTGCTGCATGTCAGAAACACAGTAACACATCCAACTTCTTTGGCAAAAATGTTTGGTAGCTGCAGAGTTTACATTCAAGATACTAAACTTTGTGTCAAATCAAAATGGGCTTAATTCTGCAGACACAAATATGAGAACTATGGGTTTTAAATAAACATTTTAGAGAATGAGTTATGTCTGTCTAAGGTAATGAAGAGTGATACATAAAGAAAATACTGCTCAGTTAAAAATAAATAAGAGTTCATTTCCAAAAGTTTCTAGGTTTTGAGGCTTCATACTTCTATACACCAGAAAAAACAAACCCAAAAATTGTTCTTTACAATCATGAAATTTGTTTTCCATCCCAAGCAGCTAGTCATTTCTCATGGATAAAGACTGCAGTTTTTCACCTTATAATTGTTATTTATGAAGTTGTCAAAGGTGTTAATAAGAACACATTAATAAAACTCCTGTCTGAAACTGAATACTTAGTAGATTAATGACTGAGTAGCAGCAAACACAGCCAATGGAATTAAGTTTAAAACCATGCCTAAGTTCTTTTCCTCAATTAGGGATGCAAAGTGCCCAAGGCTTAAAGGAGGGTGACAAAATGTGTATGTTGATGCCAAGACTAACTGTAATGCAATGTCTAGATTGTTGCAGACTTACGTCATATTGAGCAAAGGGGCATATACAGACTTCACCGCAACTTGTTTAGAAGTCACTGTTTCTTTTTTGCTGTTTCATTGGTAATATAAGTTCAGTTTGATATCTCCTTGACATATGTGTTAATTTCTAATTAAGTTCTAATTAAAAGAACTTGCAAGAATAAGCATGTGTGTTCATAGGCTGTAAAAACTTTTGGCTGTGTTCATGAGTCTTATCATTGTTAGTTAGTTATGTTGCTTGTAATGTGAATTAAGATTATAGTTGTACATTGATTAAGTGTCAGAATGTGGTAGTGAAGTACATCATTAGGAATAACTCTGTGTGAATACCCTACAGAACTATGACACATAGAAAACCTGGACTCTTGAGCCTTTTTTGCATATATCTTCTAGAGCTTGTGTGGGTGTTTAATGATGTCTCTGCGTGTGTAATGATAAACTAACATGATATATAGAGCTATATAATAGATGCATCTATGCATAATGCTTGCATCATTATAGAGTAAAATAAGTTACTGTAGCTCTGAGGTCCATAATGAACATTAAGATTAAAAGAATCAGAAAAGCTAGTGCTGCACAGAAGAGAAGTGGCAAATTTAAGATGGATTAGGCTGCTGACTTATCATGTAAACGGGTTTACAGTAAATTTCTAAGTATGTGGAAAAATCTTTAAAATAACACTGAAATCTCGGGTATGGTAAGTTTGTGAATAACTACATTTGAACGAAAACTACCTAGCAATGCACTGTTTTCACATGACCTAATTCCTAAACAGGGAGTTCAGTGGGTTACATTGTTCTTTCGGGGTTTTGTTTTGGTTTGATTTGGTATTTGTTTTTCAAAAAAAAAAAACCTGTAGCTTTGGAGCCTGTCATGGAACTAGCTCATGTAAGCCAGATTGGCCTCAAACTTACAGAGATCCACCTGCCTCTGCTTCCCAAGTGCTGGAATTAAAGGCATACACCACCAACACCTGACCAGGAGGTTCCTTTGTATTGGCATCTTCAGGAACAGGTAGGCAATGCATTGTTCTATGGCATTAGGGTGGCTTGGGGTTGTTGTGTGACCGGCCTCTTTTGGTGCCAGCACTGCACTGGTATATCCTGAAACCAAGCATTATGTTGTTCACATCTGTATTTGGAAAATCCATGAAGTTAAGTTATGAGCTGTCTCTCCAAGCATAGCTTTGTAACCATGCATGTGGCTGATATAAGGGAACGAACAGTTATAGTAACCATGGTAACCATCACAGTTCAGCAACAAGCAAGCACATCCTAGATCTC
>LOEQ01006074.1:0-13720 GCA_001685075.1 Bramus lutescens
TGCTTCTTTTTTTTTCTAGAGCTTTCAGCTGTTCTGTTAAGTCTCTAATGTGGGCTTTCTCCATTTTTTTTTAACATGGGCACTTAAAGCTATGAACTTTCTTTTTATCATTGCTTTCATAGTGTCCCATAAGATTGGGTATGTTGTGTCTTCATTTTCGTTGAATTCAAGGAAGACTTTAATTTCTTTCTTTATTTCTTCCCTGACCCAGCGTTGGTTCAGTAGTTGGCCATTCAGCTTCCATGAGTTTGTGGGCTTTAAAAAAAGCAGAGACCAAGAGTATTGCTCATCTCTGTGCATTTGGAGATATTGACCTGCATTATGGTCAGATTGTCTCCACCCGGATCCCTACCCTTCAGACAATTCTCTTCTAGATTGGACCTGATGTCAGGTGAAATACATTGCACAGATGATTTGCTTTAGGGAAACAGGCTTAGGACTATAGTTAGGTACAAACCTTTTGCAATGACCCACAGCACAATAAAGTATAATGTTGGTTATACTAGCAATGCATATGTATCTTCTCTGTCACAATTTTTTCCATACCACCAGTTCATCTCTAGCAGTTGTTGTCAGTTGCTTAGTGGGTCTTTGCCATTCTATCTGCAATTACCATAGTCCTTACTAAGAGACCCAAACCCTTTCCATAGAAACAGGAAAAATTTATAATATAAAATATATAATATAACCTCCATAATTGTAATGATAGACAATATAATTATTTTTAATACAAAATAGCATATGCCTCAAAACATCAGTTATAAGTGTGTCTTCTTCATAACATTTCCTTCCAGTTTTACTGAGGAGATCACCTATGAGGATTTGCCAGACTGCCCAAGGAAATTTCAATGCTTTAGCAACTTCTTAAAGTTATGAATGTGAACCTAGTCTTTAATGGCTAAGCAATCTTTCATGCCTAACTCCAGCAATTTCTAACAGTTCACTAGGCAGTAATGGTCCTATGGAAGGCTTTGTAAAGCAGTTGGGAACCAGGAAGAATTTGGAAGGTACTTGGGCTCAAAGAAGTATCTAGGAAGTGTCTTACAGATTAAGGAATAAGCAGGCAATCTGGTGTTGACAAGTCCCTTTAAAAAGGCAGGTGTCCACCTTACTCACTTTCCCTGCATCAGAGGTCACCTCTAACTCTGTGGCCAGTTGTTCCTGGGCTCTTTCCAGGCATCCCCCAACACCTGACAGCTACAACAGCAGCCTTACGACTTCCACCTATGGGTTTCATCATGAGACTTTCTTGATTCCTTGCTCAGTAAGACTCATGGCCACGGATCTCCAGGGACTAGTTCCATGGATGTAAGTATGAGGAAGAGTATTATCTGAAAAATGTCCTTCCACTCCACGGGTATTCACAGACAGACAAGACAAGAGCTGAGTTGGTGAGCAGGACCTGTGATCTTGTGCAATCATGCCTTCCTGCCTTGCTCTGTAAAGCATGTCAGTTTCTTATTAGGCACACCTTCTCCCTGAGGAAATCCAAGCAAAAATTCCTCCACTCATCTCCTCAAGCACAGCAAACTTCAGGTTCACCCCTAGCCAAGTCCCTCATGGACATAACCACGCAACATGCTCACAGACAAAACCCCTCCTCCCAGGAAATGCCCTTCTAGACATTATTTTAGCTTGATTTGGAGAACCTGATAATCCTGTGGTGACCTCAGCCTTGAGGAAATATAAATAATGGGGAGTGCTTGTCAGCTAAACTGGAGGGCTGCTCTATAATCAAAATTTTTGGACACTGTAGGACAGTCATCAACTGTAACCACAAAGTTCTGGAAGAGGAGACCTGGCCCTCAAAGAAAAGTATCATACAAGACCTGGGAACCCAAATTGACAGCTGGCAGGGTAGAGAGATCCTGAGCCCTGCAAGTTGTGTCAGTTTTCAAGTGAAGGAGAAAACATGGCCAGTACACACACTAACATAAGTTAGAGGAGGGCGTCTAATGAGAATCTATTCCTAGACAAAGTACTACACGAAAATATTAGCTGTTGAGAGAGGTAGTATTATCCTTTCCCAGGTGCGGGCCTCCTAATTGGATATCCAAAATGAAGTGGTCTGCCCTGTAATAATATTTATATATTAAATACCATATCAACTCAGCAGCTTATATTTAAATATTTATGGGCATATATAAATATATATGTATACATGCAATAATGTTAACAAAAAAGAAAGATAACCAATTTAAGACAGAGTAAGTAAGTGGAAATGAAGTGATAGGAAAGAGAAAGAAGAGAGTCGTTATGTGTTTATATTTTAAATATTAATTATGGGACACAGCACTAAGTAGTGAATTATCAAAAAATAAAATAAAAATGCTTGGCACACATAATTAGCCATTGAAGAAATACAAATTACAGCTTCTGTCTAATTTCATCTCACCCCAGTCAAACTGCTTAGGATTAGAAAACAAAACACAACAAAAATGACACATGTTTTCAATGATATTCAGAAAAGGGAACTTTATTTTAATACTTGAGGAAATGGAAACTGGTACAACCATTTTGTAAATCAGTACAGAGGTTACACAAAAGGTAACTCTGGATATATCAAGTAACCCAGCAGTACCACTTCCATGTATGGATGGGAGTCCATATCTCCACAGCCTAGTCTAGAGACATCTGCTAATCCACGTTTATTGAGACACCCTAGATTTGCATCAACTGATGAATGAATAATGAAAATTGTTTTACTTATGCAGGGTAATGTTATTAAGATACTGAAAATATGAAAATATGTAAATTTCAGCTAAGTCAATGGAGTTGGAAATAGTTCTTTCTTACAAAGTTAACCCAGATGAAGGAAGATAAACATCACACATTTTCTGTCCCTGTGATTGTTGGTGTTAAATCTTCATATATGTGCTTTAATTGTGAGACTCATAATATTTATGAAATTAATGAAGTGCCATGGAAATGGATATGAATAGAGAAGAGATAGAATGCACAGCTAGAAAAGGAAAAATGGATCAAGTGGGTTTAAACTGGGATGGGGCAGTGGAGGTAGGCTATCAGAAGGAGAAATGAAAGAAAGAAATAAAAAGTAAAAGATCTTCTAAAAAAGACATGTAAATTTACTTTCATATCACTAACATACCCTCATACACAGAGAGATACAAACAGATACATGGAAAGAGACCTAGAGAGTATGGGAAAAGAGAGGCAGAATTAAAAAGGAGTTATTCTTAAACAGAGGAACAATGCTCCTAATAGACACCAAAAGGTAACAAATAAAAACTCTGTGGCACATGTAAGTAACTTCTTTTGGAGTTCTTGCCAATTAGGTCCAACATAACACTAAAGCATTATATGGTACTGCTGCTGCTCTTGGCTATTCTCAAGCATTTGACAATGAAACTCTACTGCTAAAGATACCATATGCTTGAGTCATATAGCATTGAAAACTCAAAGTGATAAAGAAGCAGAAGTTTTATCCATACTGACTTGCTTTCATAGTACTGAAAGGTGCTATGCAACCTACTTGAAGAAACAAGCAATCATCAGTCATGCTCAACTACAAACCTTTCTTCCTACAGTAATGACAGACGTAGTGCAATAGTAGCACAAATATTATGGGAGTAAGCAAACACTACCTGACTGTGTCTAAGTCCTTCTCCACAGGATGAAACACATGCTTGACACAATTACCAGATTAATAACCTAAGGATAGATTATGAGCCATAGGGAAGAATGTATTGCTATTAGGTTGCTAAATGGACACAGAATTAAAATGCCATAAAAAATTTACCATCAGATGCAAAGATCAATGGAACTCCCACCTCTCCATTTTGATGCCTCCAATTGAAGCCAATTCTGGTTAACATGGTTGTACATAACTGGCCAAGATGCATTGACTGGGGAATGTTCAGTCTTTAAACAACATATACAGCTCAATCGCCTCGTAAATCTCAGGGATCAATGTGATAGATATAGCAGAAAGAGCATGAATGTTAGAGGTGGACTCTGTTAGTGTTGTATAAGATCACAAGCTGGAGCCCTCCTTCCCCCTGCCCATATCTCCTGTGGATCCCACAAACTGTTCTCTCTAAACCTCCTTCTTCAGACTTGTTGACATACCAGTTACACACAGAGAAACATAAACATGCACATACAAAGTGAAATAGGAAGGGAAGAGAGACAGAATTAAAATGGATTTACTCTGAAACAGAGCAATAATGCCCCTACTGAACAGCAGAATGTAGCAAATAAAGGCTCTATGACATGTATGTGTTACTTCTGTTGTAGTTCTTACCAATTAGGTCCCAAAGATCCTTCAAACATTGCATTATATTGGGTACCTTCAAGAACTTGATAGTAAGACCCTATTGATGAATCATGGCAAAAACCCAAGTGGTAAAATATGACAGATTTATTTCTACTTTCTTGCTCTCATAGTGCTGGATGGTGATATGAAAGCTACTGGAGGAGAAAAGCCGTCATCAGTCTTCCTCATCTACAAACACTTCTAGCTACAATAAAGACTGATCTGACAAGACCTTCCCGTTTGTGCAATAGTACCACAAATATTGTGGAATTAAGCAACTTTGTCCTCACTATATCTAAATCCTTCTCCAGAGGATCAACCACATACCTGGTACCATTATTAGACTAAGAACCTAAGGATAGACAAGTCAGGGACATTAGGATAGAATGTATTGCTATAATGCTTCTAAGAGGACAAGGATTTAAATGGACTTAATTTATCATTGTACCTACATATCATTATACCTTCTATCCCTCAACTTGAATGCTTCTAAAGTAGGTTGTGAATTACAGGGTGTTTTCTATTTGGCTCAGGTAGAGGTGTGTACATATTATTGATGAATACTCAGCCTTAAAGCAACATGTATAGGTCAATCCACTCCTAAGCCCCAGAGTTCCATGTGAAAGATGTGACAGGAAGAATATAAAGCCTCCCATCTCTCTGTCTACATCTCTTGTGCATCCTCTAAACTTCTCTCCCCCACATCTTTGCTGCATCCCAGTTACCAAAACCAGCAGACATTTCCTGTGAACACAGCAGCAGACCAGACTGTTTTAAGAGTCTGCTTGTTTTTTCCTAGCTAATCAGCCCCACAATAACCACACAGAAACTGTATTAATTAAATCACTGCTTGGCCTATTAGTTCTAGCTTCTTGTTGGCCAGCTCCTATATCATAATTTAATCCATTGCTATTAATCTGTGTATTGCCACATGGATATGGCTTACTGACAAGGTTCCTTCTGGCAAAGGTCTCTCTGGTGAGGCAACATGACCTTTCTAGCTCCACCTTCTTTGTCCCAGAATTTAGTTTAGTGTCGCCCCCCCACTAGCTCTTTTCTGCCTTATCACAGGCCCCAAACAGCTACTTTATTAACTAATGGTATTCTCAGTGTACAAAGGGGAATGCCACATCACCAGACCACTAAATCAGATAACACACAACCATCACAGTTTAGAAAAATTCTGAGAGAAAATAAAGAAATCAAAGAACATAACATTCACCCAATTAAGCTGAACCAAGAAATCAACACAAAGACCTATTTTCATCCCAAATCCAGATGCCTAGAAGCAAGCGTAACAGTCATCTCAATATGTTTCCACTAGAACGCAGCTATCCTAGCAGAGCAAGTCTTAAATATTCCAACATAGATGAAGCACAAGAAAAAGAGCTTAACATCATCTCTATGATGATGACAGAGTACCTTATTGAAGAAATGAATAAATCCCTATGGAAAGGCCAAAAAACATAAATAATTGGAGGTTGGAGGAAGTGAATAAAGCCTTTAAATAAATCCAACAAAAAAGGAAACACAGTTGACGAAAATGGACGAAAAAGACCTGAAAAAGGATATAGAAGCAACAACAAAAATAAAATCTGAGGGAATTCTGGAAAAGAAAAGATTAGGAATGCAAACATATTACAGACATAAGTTTCAGAACCGAGTACAAGAGATGGAAGTGAAAATCTCAGGAACTGAAGATAAGATGAAGAAACTGAAACTGACAAATAAGTTATTAAATCTAAAGGAAATTCCTGACACAAAGCATCTATGAAATCTGGGATATTACAGAAGACTAAATATAAAAATAATAAATAATAGAACAAAGAGAATCTCAGGTTAAAAACCCAGAGAACGTTTTTAAAAATTATAGAAGAAAATGTCCTAACCCCAAAAGAGAGCCTTATCAAAGTAAAAGAAGCATTTAAAGTATAAAATAGATTGGACAAGAAAAGAACTACCCTCAGCACATGATAAATGAAACATCAAGCTTATAGAACAAAGCAGAATATGAAAGTTTCAAGGGAAAACACAAAGAAACACATAAAGGTAGACCTATTAGAATTGCAGTTTATTTCTTAATGGAGACTTTAAAAGCCAGAAGGGCCTAGACACATTTGCTGAAGAATCTAAGAGACCACAGATACCAACTCAGATTGCAATACCTAACAAAACTTTCAATTACCACAGATGGAGAAAATAAGTTATTTCTTGATAAATCATAAAATATTATTAAAATATTAAAACAATATCTGTCTACACATTCATCCCTAAAGAGGGTGCTTCTTAGAAGGAAAATTTCAATCTACAGAGGGTAACTACACTAATGAAAACACAGGAAATAAATAGGCTCACACCAGCAAAGCATTAGCTCTCTCTCTCTCTTTTTCTCATGAAACCCACTCTGAATCTGAACCAAGAGTCAGTGAAAGGAAACATACTCAGCTTCTTAAACCAGAGCCAACTCTGACCCTGAGCAACTAAAACACAAAACCAACAAATCCCTGAGCAGAAAACCAACCAAGCCCTTAGCACCCTGAGTCTGAAACCAAAGTCAGTGAAAGAAACACACCCTGGATATGAGACCTGAGCCAGTGAAAGAAACACTTTATTCTTGAACCCAGAAACAAAGAAACACAATCTGACTCTGAAATCACTGCCAAAGAAACACACTTTGTCCCTGTAATCAAAACCAGTGATAGAAATATACCCTGGCCCTTAGATTAGAGCCAAAGGCCTTTAAAAAGGACCAGTGAAAGAAATCCAGTTCAACTCTGAAATGTTCTCTGCTCCTGAACAACTGAAACACAAAGCCAACAATCTCTGAACAGAAAATCTAATCAGCTCCTGAACAGAAAATTTTCTCCCCGAGAAAACTCCACCCCTAAGAAGCACTATAAAAGCCATACTGCCTGGTCAATTGTCTACTGTCTTTCACTACCCTGGCAGAGGCAGCCACGCTCCTGGACTCTTCCTTCCCAAAAAAATCTTTCTCAAGAGTCTTCATTAGTCAGCACAGAGTAGAAGAGCCTTTCTGTGACATCCCATAGGGTACTGAGAAAAACATTTGCTGAGATATTTCATTAGTAAGGCTGAGCAGAACAGAAGAAGAGAAGAACCTGGCTGGTACTTTCCCTTAGTGGGGCTGAACAAGGTTGAGCTTAAAACTAACCACTTTTACGGAAGGCACAAGTTGTTGCTACATTTCTGCAGGGGCTTCTTCTTTAGCAGAGTGTTCTCAGAGGAAGTGGCACATCTACACATTAGAGTATAGTCAGCAGTAAAAAACAATGACATCTTGAATTGTGCATGCAAATGGATGGAATTAGAAAACACTATCCTGAGTGAGGTAACCCAGATCCAAAAGAAATATGGTATGTACTCAGTCATAAGTGGATATTAGCCATAAACAAAGGACATTGAGCCTGTAGTTCATGATCCTAGAGAAGCTAAGTAATAAGGTGAACCCAAAGAAAAGCATATATAGACCTACCTAGAAATTGGGAATAGACAGAAATTTGGAAGCATGGGGACAGGGGGTAGAAGAAGGAGGGGGAAGGAAGGGGGGTTTAGGAGAACTTGAGGGAATGGGATAGTTGAGACAGAAGAAGGACAGATATGAGAGCATGGAAAGAGATACCCTGATTGAGGAAGACATTATGGGGTTAGCAAGAAACCTGGCTTTAGAAAAATGCCCAGGAATCCACAAGGATGACCCCAGCTAAGACCCTAAGCAATAGAGGAGAGGGTGTATGAACTGGCCTTACCCCTGTAGCCAGACTGATGATTATCTTAAACATCACCATAGAACCTTCATCCAACAACATATGGAAACAGAGGCAATGACCCACATCGGAGCGTGGGACTGAGCTCCGAACATCCTGTTGAAGAGTGGAAGGAATGAGAGTATGAGCAAGAAATTCAAAGCCATGAAGTGTTCATCCACTGAGACAGTTTGCCTAAGCTAATGGTAGCTCACCAACTCCAACTGGACTGGGAGTGAACGAGCATGGGAACAAACAAGTCCTTCTGAGTGCAGTTGACCTTTGGGGCAGACTGAGGGGCCACTGATAGTGATGCTGGGATTTGTCTCTACTGCATGTACTGGCATCTTGGGATCCTATTCTCTTTGGATGTATAACTTGCTTAACCTAGATGTAGTAGGGAGGGCCTTGGACTTGCCACAGGGTGGGATGCATTGCCCTGTCTTAGGATTGGAGGGGGTAGGGTGGGAGGGTGTGTGGAGGGAGTGGGAGGTGAGTGGGAGGAGGGGAGGAATGGATTGCTTTAAGTAATAAAATAAAAATAATAAAATCTTTAAAAATAAAAAAAAGATCTTGGCCTGCGTAAGAAATAGATAGCTCTGCTAGGATGTTTCCAAAAGGAACAGTGAAGAAAGCTGTAGCAGCTCTACTGGAGAAGACAGGAATTCCTATATTCTGCAGGGAGACTANCAGCTTCAGGCAGCCTGGCTTCCTGACAAGTCAGGACATGTCTCTCTCCAGGACTGAGCTGTACTATTGCACATAAAGCCTCCTAGGCTGTCCTATTGTGGCCCTACTGTTCTAGAGCTGTCCTACTGCAGTTCCAAAGAGGATTTCTTCCTGACAAGTTAGGACACATTTCCCAAAAGGGATGAGCTCTGCTATTTGGACTTCAGCTTTCAGAGCTCTGATATAACAGCTCTACACTCCACTGCTGTCCTATTGTTGCTCTGAGTATAGCTTAGCTTCCTGATAAGTCAGGATATCCTTACACTCACACGCACTTACATTTTGGTTCCAAAACCTAGGATAGATTCCCTTCATTCCTTTGCTCTCCCCTTCTTGTCTGAGCTGCACTGGGACCCTACCCCTCTCTCCAGTCCATCTGCAATGGACTCACATTCTGGCTCACTGATTGTTCAGCAGTCTATCCAACAACAGCGATTAGGTGAGTTCCCGCTTTGGCCTGTGTAAACATATCCCTGGGTCTGAGGAATTGACCAGTGAGTATCCAGCAACCCTGTAGTACTCTCGGAAGCAGAGCTACTCCCAGACACAGTTTTTAAGGATATGGATGGCTATTTTCATCACTTTCACACTCCCTCACACTTGGAGCTTAGGTCCAATCAAGTTATAGCATTCCTTCCTGTCATCCACACAAAATGGAGCCATAAAAGCCTCTTTTATCCAACCTTTTCCTGTGAATGAGAACCTTCCCCTAGAATTCAGTTTTCCCTCACCTTCTTGCCTCATGATACCAGGCACCTGAGGCTCTCACTGGCTTAGCCAGGCTAAGGTTTGACATC
The DNA here is from genome assembly GCA_001685075.1 of Bramus lutescens. Lineage (NCBI taxonomy): Eukaryota > Metazoa > Chordata > Mammalia > Rodentia > Cricetidae > Bramus > Bramus lutescens. The sequence goes on from LOEQ01006074.1 coordinate 9,567, forward strand.
TGACACTTGTCGCATTGGGTGACAACCCTCTGAACAGCTTGGTCCTCATTCAGTCCTCCCTGATTCCAGAGAATGCTCATTACTACAAGCTGTAATAACCTTTACCCTATCCTCCATTAACCATGGGAAATCAGCATTCCATTTCCTTTCATTCCCTCTTGTGATGCCTCCTAGAAAATCTCAAGCCTTTCCACTTGGTACCCAATTGGAAAAGCCCTAAAATTCTTCCCCTTTGCAATAAAGTTTGGCCTCAGTATCCCTTAGATAACCAATATAAATGGCTGCTTACGGACACACTAGATCCCAGTATTATTTGGTGCAATTACAACTACTGTGAGTGATCCAGAAAATGGGAAGAGACCCTCCACGCTAATGATTTCTCTTACCTGCACTTTAAACCTTCTCTCTGTGATATCTACTTCCCCACACAGCTCCTGCTAGCTAACTATAATTAGTTAATTATTATTAACTAATAAGCCTCCACCTATAAACAATGCTCATAGCTCTTGCTTTTCTGATGCCTGAAGCTTCCCTTTCTTACTCATCAGGGACAGGTGAACTTTCTCTGGCATCCACTCTCAATCCACCAACAGGCCCTAGTTCTCCACTTACTCATTCCTAATCCACAATGGGACCTCCTGTACAATCAGGATCTAAACTAACCTGATTCCTAACTGGTGTCTTCTGGGCTGGCCTTGAGCCAGTGAATGATAAAAATGCTCATAAGATCATCCAGGAAAGACATGAAGACCTATCTCAGTCACTCAACTGGCTTACAAATGTCCTCTTACAACAGACAAACCTGGATGCTGAGACCCCAGATGGAAAGCAAGTCATTACGAACTACTTCTTCCAGAATTTCCCATATATTAAGACTAAACTTTAGAGAAAGAACCTCTGACTCCACAGGCAGAAGGTTTAGCTATGGCCTTTAAGGTAGATCATGGAAAAGATGAAAAAGCCTGTAAACAAAAATATCTGATGATAACTAAGGCCTCTCAGCTGACCCAAACAGATACCCAGACTCCTTGGTTTCCAAAAGCCTGAGAACTTTCCTTGCTACAAATTCAGCTGGGAGGTCACTGGATTTGGCCTGTCCAAATCATTGCAAACCACCAAAACAATGTCCAAGTTTCTGTTAAGAAGGACATTGGGGGATCAACTGTCCCTATAACAGAAGGGACATGTGGACATCAAGCCAATTTCCTTGGTTTCTCCCTGGACAATCACTGGTGCCCTGGGTCCATTTGCCCAACTACTGCCATTTCCAACAAGGAGTCTCAGGCAGCCATCACAGCATCAGGGAGATACATCTCCTTCCTTCTGGAGACTAGGGCCACTTTTGTCCCCTGACAAAAATTCAGGGGACCCATCTTGCCTTCTTATTCCTCTATTGTCAGTTCAACAAACCCCACCATTAGGCTGTATCTTTAGGGATATTCCCTTCCTCCATTCTTTCCCATTGGTACCAACTTATCCATTCCCCTTGTGGAGAATGGACATTCTAATAAAAATGGGAGCCTCTATTTATTTTTATCCCTCCATCTCCGTAACCCTAGCTCACCAGCAGTTCCCCTCCTCCTCCCAACCTCACATTTTGATACTTCTTTTCCTTTATTATTATCTCAAGTAGATCCTCAGGCATGTGATACCCAAAATCCTTCTTTATCCAAACAACAACCCCTTGTTATCATCCAACTATAAAGCATGACCAAATATATAACTAATGTCCAATACCCAGTCTGTATCCAAAGGCCTCAGGGCACTTAAGACTATCCTAGATAGAAGACACTTAATCTAGTCACTTGCAGTCCCCAGCACGAAGGCTGGAATTCTATCTCTTCTAGGAATATATAGCTTCTTTTAATCTTCAATTCCTTTTTCCTCTCTTCTTGCCCATCTACTAGATAAAGCAGCCCTTTGTCTTTCATGCAAAACTCTTCTGACTCCTGCTAGAAAGTCATTTCATAAGATGGCTTCATCAAGTCATCTTCGAAACCCTGCATCTTCCATATTTCAATTGCCTTTTCTATATATATGTTACTGAAAAAGAAATAGAACTCTTTCAGGTCACTTATATAAAGAACACAGATGACAACTCCTTCCAATATGAAGGAGTACATAAAGCAGGATATGCTATGGCTTCAGACACCATAGTGCTTGAAGCTCAAGCCTTTCCAGTCCAAACAACAAACCAGCAGACTGAATTAATCACTCTTACCCATGCCTGTCAATTAGCAAAATGATCCCTAAAAGTATATAAAGATTACCCATCTACATCTGATCTTAGAATGAGACCTCATAAACCTATAAAGACTCAAGCTTCACCCTATTAGTTCATGCCCTACCTCTTTTCCTCATATTTCTTCCCACTCACTCTATTTCTGGCAAACTCTATATATGGAGATTTTAGGTTCAGGAAACGTATGCCCAGCAGTTCAGCCAGACCAATTAAGTGGTAGGGTCTGGAGACTGCTGGAAGCATAATGGATATTCAGGGAGACACTCTGCCTTTTACAAAGAATGGGGGAATCTTTTACATCCTAACTAAGGACCCATGGCACCCCAGATGGAAAATGATATTTATTGGTTAGCTTTACTATGGCACTAATCACAGCCACCCACCAGACATGGTCAAAACACAGAGTGAGAGTGCACATCTCTCTCCTTTGAACCCTGGGTATTGACCCAGTAGAAGGGGTCCAAAGCTCCTCAATGGTTCTTACATCCTTAAAGTCATCTTTTTCTTAATATTGACCAACTTCCTTGTCAAGCCTTCTCTTTTTTCAGACCCTAAATACCTCAGATCAACTATTCAATACCACTCAGCATGATCCTCTTTGGAGAATGATGGTTGTGTGTTTCTCCATGACCAAACTCTCACTAACCCTTTGTGGCTTCACCCATTGTCCTATTAGACTCTCTTACCTTACTTGTTAATTGCTCCAAGCCAAATGTCACTACCAACCCTTATCTCTCATTCTACTCGTCAGCATTACAAAGTTCTTTAACTCCTCAGGAACATACTTTGTGGGTGCCATGCAATCTGAAGACTGCAAAAATACCATTGCCCTTCATTCTACCATCTAGCATCTAAATGCAAGCATTCAAAATGCCTCTATTCTCTGTAGTCTTCAACTTTATCAGTGCCTACCTGCTAGGTGGTCTGGTACTTGTGCCTAGTATTCCTCTTTCCTAAATTAGAGGTGTTACCTGATGTTGAACCCTTGCCAATTCCTATCTTCAAGTTCATGTCTGCATGGCTTGACAAACAAGCAATACAAGTAATACTCTTTCTAGCAGTCCTGAGCAAAGCTACAGGGGTAGCCACTGGAACAGCAAGATTAACTACTTCCCTAATTTTTTTTACTGTTAGCTTTCCTTGATATTCATTCAGAATTCCCAGGAGGTAGCTCAGGCTATCCTTAACCGTGAGGGACAAATAGACTTATTGGCCACTGTAGTACTAAAAAATTAGAAATGATTGGAATTATTCACAACAGAGAGGTGTTGTATTTTCCTATTTTGGGGGAAAGAAGATTTTCCTATGTCAACTGATCAGGTATAGTGAAAGATAAGGTCCAACAACTCCAAAAGGATCTTCAAATCCAGAAACAGCTTGATAACTTTAGCCAGTGGACCACTAATACTCAGATATGGAACTGAATGCTACCCTTTTAACCCCTCTACTCTTATTTTTCTTAGTCCTACTAATTGCACCTTGACTCATAAACCTCTTGTGCAGATTTCTTCAACAGCAGGTTCTAAAGATTTCTAACCATACTTTTAACCAGTTACTATTAAAGGATTACCAGCCCCTAGCTATAGAATCAGAGACTTGCAGTACCTGGGTACATCCTGAGGATGAACATCAAGATTGTTCCAAGAACTGAAAGACCCCACTAGTTTGCCCATCATAGCTATGCATTTTTGCTTACTCCTGTTGGGGATTTTCCATTACAGTCATAGGTCAACCAAGGTTGGAATGTCCCCTGCCCAGGCTGCACCAGATGTGCCCTGATGATAAACTCCTGCGGTCTGGTGCCTGTAGGCTCACCCAAGGCCAACAGGAAGACAGAGAGGAACAGAAGATACAGGGAGTGCTGAGTTGTCCTTCAGATGAACAAACAACCCTGTCCTTAAGTTGAACTCAT
>LOEQ01006074.1:13751-53542 GCA_001685075.1 Bramus lutescens
TCTGCTTCTGTAAGCCACTTTTTGCTTCCCCAACCTTATATAAACAGCTCTGAACTTAGCCCAGAACGTTCAGCTACCCGAAAGCTGCAGCATCCGCAGGTGCCTGTGTATACAATAAATCGCCTCTTGCTCTTGCCTCCAGTGGACTGGGCCTTGTTCTTGGGGAAGGGGATCCAGGGGACTTTCAGAACTTTGATGCCCCAGTTCAGCAGGAAGTAGTCTAATAAAACATCACCTCCTTCCCAAGCCCCTGACCCTGAGCAACTGAAACATGAAACCAACCAATCCCTGTTGCATGGAGAGGATTGTTTTTTAATCCTGGCTGCCCAGAACTGAAATAATTACACAGAAACTATATTAATTAAAACATTGTTTGGCCCATTAGCTCTAACTTTGTATTGGCTAACTCTTACATCTTAGTTTAACACATTTTTATTCATCTGTGTATCACCACATGGCAGTTGCTTACTGACAATGCACATCTATCTCCAGCAGCAGATCCATGGCATCTCTCTCCTACTCCACCATTTCTTCTCCCAGCATTTAGTTCTGTCTTCCCTGCCTACCTAAATTCTACCCTATCAACAGGTCAAGGCAGTTTCTTTATTCATTAACCAAGAAAGAAGGACCTCCCACATCAATCCCTGAGTAGGAAAACCAACTAATCTCTGAGCACCCTGATTCTGAACCCAGAGCCAATGAAAGAAACATACCCTGGATCTGAGATCTGAGCCAGTGAAAGAAAAACACTCTGGATCTGAGACCTAAGCCATTGAAAGAAACACTTTGTTCCTAATCCAGAACCGAAGAAACACACCTTGACTCTGAAACCAGTGTCAAAGAAACATTCTTTGTCCTTGTTATCCAAACCAGTGAAAGAAATATGCCAACTCTAAGATTAAAGCCAAAAGACTTAAAAGGACCAGTGAAAGAAACATAGTTTAGCTCTAAAGTCAGAACCATCTCTGACCTTGACCAACTGAGACATGAGGCAAACCAATCCCTGACCAGAAATACTAATCAATTCCTGAGTAGAAAAATTTTACCTGTGAAAACTCCACTGCTACAAAGCCCTATATAAGCCACTCTGCCTGGTCAGTTGTAGGCTGTCCTTCACTATCCTGAGAGAGGCAGCCACTATCCTGGACACTTCCTTCCCAAATAATTCTCTTTCTCAAAAGAGTCTTGAATGAAGACCTTCATTAGTTGGTGCAGAATAGAAGAACCTTGCTTTGAATTCCCTTAGGGGACTGAGCAGGAAAAAAAAATAAAACTTGCTGAGATATTTCCTTGGTAGAGGGGGGAGGCTGAAAAAAATCTGAGCAGATAATATAACACGTTTGCAGAAGCCAGAGGTAGTTGCTCTATTTCTGCAGGCGCTTCCTCTGTAGTAGAGTGTGAGCAGAAGAGATAAGATCTTGGGCTGAAGAAGTAGATAGATCTGCTAGGATGTTCCCTTAAGGGAAGTGTGCAGAGCTCAATTGTAGCAGCTCTCCAGAAGAGTGGGCTTGCTATATTCTGTGGGGAGGCCATCCCCCACCACTTCCCAGATTCAGGTAGCCTGGCTTCCTGATAGGCCAGGACACCTCTCTCTCAAGGGCTGAGCTGTCCTATTGCAGCTACACCCTCCAGAGCTGTCCCATTGTGGCTCCACAATCCTAGCTCTTGGAAGCCAGCAGATTATCACAAATATGAGGCCAGTGTGGTCTACATAGATGAATCACAGGAAAGCTATCCAGCAAAACTAGCTCCAAGTAATCAATAAATTCATTAATTATAAAATTAAAAGCAAGGTAAATGCAGTTTAGCTAAGGCATTTTTAAGGCTTTGTGACAACAGGAAAGACACTTCATTACACACAGTCTCAATACCATCCACTAGAAAAGCTTGAGTCTTTATTCAAAGATGGGATTCATGAAATAAAACAATGCTTTAAAAACTTAATCATCTTACTACACAATTATCCTACTATGAGAAAACATAAAGAAGTAAAACTAATACAAAATATTTTTTTAATAAAAGGGCTTGATATATTTACTAAAATCATACCAAAGAAAAAAGTACTTTCAAACAACAAAAAAGTATTTCTAAGGAAGAGAGCAGTTCAATAGTACAGCAACTGCCTAGCATGTCTCCTGTCTGGGCTTCACTCCCAACATGAAAATTATCTAGAATTATGGAGAATCTTAGATGTGCAAAAACATCACAATTCCAAAAGCAAATAAACATTAAAAAGAAAGCTAAGAAATAGTGATGATTTAGAACTAATTCTTGTAGATATAATCTAAAAAGGACAAAAAGCTAAGAGAAGTCAAACAGATATGAATGAAAACCAAGATTATTCTTCATCTCTGAGTCAAAACCTATGGAGTATGAACAAAGGAACAAAGATTTTACATTTTTACATGTTTAAATTATAAACTGGTCTGTAGCCTGTGTGTAGGTAAGAGCATCAAAACATAATTCAAGGCCACCCTGGCCTACTAAAAACCAAGTATCAAAATAAGTAATTCTGGCCTAAAATCTTTATTCCAGATATGTTACTCTTCTTTTTCAAAGCACAGCAACATTTAGTGGTCCTATAAGAAAGATCTCAGCCAGGTGTGGTGGCACATACTTTAATCCCAGGGCTCTGGTATCAGAGGCAAGCATATCTCTGAGCTTGAAGCTTGTGTGCTCTACTAAGCAAATTCAGGCCCACCATGGATACATATTTACACTGTTTCAAAGAGTCTAAAACCAAGGTCAAACATGCTGGTGCAAGCCTTCACTCCCAGCTTTTAGAGGCAGACACAGAAGGCACTGTTTATGAGTTCTAGAACAGCCTAGTCTACACAGCAAGTTCCAGGATATTCAGGGCTATATAGAGAGAATGCATAAAAAATCAAACCAAAAGAAAACCATGGCATTTTTCACTATATCAGAATATTAAAGTTCTCTACTATCTAACACTCAAGGTTCTTTAAAATTTCTGTTTCCAACATGCACAGACTTTATGCTGTTGATAAAATTCAAAATGCTTCTTTTAATTCAGTAAGATTAAATAAAAAAAAACAGTTTATTCACCCTCTCTTCATTGTAGCCAAAGTAATCCCAGTATTATACTTTACAAATATTAATTTAATGGCTATCAGAACGGACTAGTTCTATGAGGTCAGAACATGCTGTTATATCATACATATTGCAATAAAAATTGAACAAAAATTCTAGTCCTGTGTAAATTTATTCACCACACATATCCTAAGGGTTTTTAAAGTAGTAATACTGCTTAAAAAAATTTTAGGTGTGTATATATGGTGTGAGTGATGAATGTGTATTTATATTAGTGTATATGTGTTTGTGTGTATCTGTGTTTGCTTATGTGTGTGTGATGTATGTGTGTATTTTCATGATATGTGTCTGTTTCTGTTTGTGCATATTTTGTGTGTTTATTTTTCTGAGTGATTTGTGTATTTGTGCTGTGTGTATTTATGTGTATGTTTGAATTTTTGGGTGTTTGTATTTGAATGTCTGCATTTGTGCATATGGTGTCTGTTTATTGTGATATGTGTGCCTTTGTGTGTGTGCATTTTATGTATTTGGGTGTGTGTATGAGAGAGCAAGGTGCATATGACATGTATATTTTGAGTGCAGGTACATTCTATACCTCATGTTTATCGGCCAATGGACAACTTTTAGAACTTGGTCCTCTCTACAGTTAGTTCCCAGTAACAAGTTTATTGTGCCTGCAAAACAACCTGAGGAGACTTCTTAAGATCTCACAAATGCATGTCAATAAAGTTTACAAAATAATTGCTGGTACATAAAGTCAGTGTAAATATACTGTCTTTTGTATTTGCTTTTCAAACCTACAAGGACTAACTCAAGTTTACTACTGAACCATTTTATATCACCTTGATGAGTGATGAGATTTTAGTGCTTTAAATAATTTTATCTAAATCAGCAGAGTCAACAAGTACCCAAGGTAACCATATCCATTCATCTATGCAATTGTTAACACCAGTTTGAAACTTCTGCAGTGCAAGACATGATCTCTGCCTTTGTCACAGGACAAAGTTGGCAGTTTAAGATGCATACAAATTATAATGCCATCCATTAGTACAGGCAAGTGACAGGAAAGTCCTTAAAGTTAAAAAAAAACATACAGGATACATGTACTAGCAAATAATCCTTACAGTGTGATGACTTTTCATGATACCAAATTAAGTGTTTTTACTTCTGTGAAACTATCTAGAGCTACAGATTACAAATACCTACAGTAAACCAGTTGTATTTCAAATTCCATTTTCTAAGCTCCATCTCCTAACTGTTATGATTTACAGTAACTCAGGTGTTAAAGTAAGCTGGGGTGAGTGCTTCTTGCAATCCTGACAAGCAGTCAAATTTGGTGACCATTACTCCACACTTAATGAGTTTTTCTTTTTAAATCCCATATCAACCCCTCCCCAAAGTGTCAGTGGCACAATGGATGTGAACAAATACCCTCAGTCTTTGCAATCTCCATTACATAGCTCTAATTGACTGAACCACTTTCCTTTCTAACACCAAATGAAGCAGCAAATGTAGATCTTTGTATCAGACACTAACTTTTAACTATTCAGAGAAGTATATGGCACATAATCTTAGCACTCAGAAATTAGGAGAAAAAATACCATAAAATAGTGGTCATCCTGGGCTACACAACAAAACAGTAACAAAATTCCAATCAGCAGAGTAAGAACAGGCCAAAGAATTTGAGGTCTCTGAAAAACTCTTAAACATCAGAATGGAATGAGCTGAGCAATACTTTAACTAGATGACTATAGCTCCTCCATGGGAAATAATATGTACAAACTTGTATAGCCACTATGGAAATCAAAGTGGCAGCTTCTCAGAAAATTGGGTATAATTTCTTCCCCAAGATGCCACTATACCACTCTTGGGCCTATACCCAATAGGTGCTTAATTCTACTACAATGACACATGCTCAACTATGTTCATAGCAGCTTTACTCTTCATTGCCAGAAACTGGAAACAACCTAGATTTTCCTCAAACAAAGAATGGGTAAAGAAAAAGTGGTAGATATGCACAATGGAATATTACTCAGTTACTAAAACAAGAATATCATAAAACTTGCCGACAAATAGATGGAAATAGAAAAAGTCATCCTGAGTGAGGTAACTGAAATTCAAAAAGACAAACATGTATGAACTCATTTATAAGTGGACATAAGCTGTAAGGATAATCATGCTACAATCCAAAGACCCAGAGATGCTAATTATGGCAAAATGGTCCTCTTCTATAGCTAAATCTTCCTGTTTCACCAGTCAAGGTATTAAACCTTTATTTTAAGCAGTAACTTATTTAGTAAACAAAAACCAGATGGAATGTAAGTGATATTTTGGTAGGGAACCTAATGTGATCAATGTTCCTTATACTAAACACCATATTGATTGATTATTTCAAGGAATTCTTGGGCAATTGCATTTGCTCAATTTTAGGCCAAATTGGTAATCATCTTCCCGCTGATTTATTTCTGCAATTTGCACAAGCATATTCTTTTATTTTTCATAAAATTGTAATGAAAAATTCCTTAAAGGATGTTATGTTAATTTTTGGAGGTGGTTCTTCTAATGGAAGAGCAGGATATATTGTTGATGGTAAAGAATATGTACTGCAAACAGATCCAGCCTTAGTTCAGTTGATCTGTGAACTGTTGCTATGGTACTCCAGCTTTTTGGAAATAGTGCATCTAATTTATATGCTGATAGTTATTATGTTTTTAAAATTCTTAATGTCATATAAATTGTCCCCTGCTTTGGAACTAGGGATAGTCGAGTTAAAATAATATTCCAGCAAATTCAAGATGCCATTCATCAAAAAAGTGTCATGCTTTGTGGGTCATATTAGAGCACATTCAAATGTTTTTGGTTTATTGGCTGAAGGTATGTGTTAGCTGATAAATTTTCTCAATTGATCACTTTATCTCGAGTTGAGCTTGCTCATCTATCACATGTTTTACATTATCAACATAGTAGAAGTTAAGGAAACAATTTGGATTAATAAGAGAAATTGCTCATTAGATTGTTAAACAATGTGATATGTGCCCATGATATTTACCTGTACCTCACCTGGAAATAAATCCTCAAGGCGTGCTTCCTGGTCATTTATGGCAAACCAATGCAGAATTTGACAAATTAAGGCATGTACATGTGACAGTTTATAAATACTAAGGTTTCTTAATGGCTAGTGCACAAACTGTGGAAGTCAATAAGCACTTGATAATACATTGCTTAAAGTGTTTTTCATATATGGGAATTCTCAAATACAGATAATGGATTCAGATGTATTAATAAAGCATTACAGTAATTTTGTACCCAGTGGAATATTAAGCATAAAACATACATTCTTTATAAACTTCAAGGACAAGAAATTGTGGAGCATGCCCATGGCTCCTGAAAAGCACCACTTTGGAATATAAAAATGGAAAGTTGTACCCTCAGTCTTGACATAATCCCTTAACTCACGCTCTTTTTATTATAAATTTCTTAAATGTGGATGTCTGTGAACAATATTTCATGGGTATATTTTGGCATTGGCATGATGACACCAGAGTGACCTTCACTAAAGCAAAATGGAAAAAAAAACTTTACACTGGATTTTGGAAAGGACCCAACCCTGTTCTAATATATTTGTGCTTTTTCACAGGAGGAGAATCAAGCTCACTGGATTCCAGAATACTTGCACTGTATGGAGCAGAGAAGTACCCGTCCTGATGGCACAGTAGCTGCTGAGGCCTTCATTTGGAGTGAGAGATCGCTGAACCACTTTGTTCCTGACTCTTTGATGTCATCATTCAATCTCTGAAGTGAGAGAGAATTTGATGATGGCTAGTGATTTCTACCTTCTTGGCAAACTTATTACACCACATTTCTAGACCTCTGATTTTCAATCACTCTGGATCTTGCCAAAATCTGAATGTTTGGCATTTTATTCAAACTGTATCTTGGCATAGAAAACTCATTTTTGCAAGTATAGTGTTCATCTGTTGTTGAAATGTGAAGTCTAGAAAACAGGTACCTTAGAAATTTTCCCTCTGAGGAAGAGACTTGCTAAAGCAAAAGAACACTATTATGAAAGCAATATATGACTGAAGGCCTTCTTCAGAATATAAGAAGGAGTAGAATTGCAGTTTTTGCTGAACCTCAAAGACTGGAACAGTTCAAGCTTATCTTTGATAGTTAGAAGCAGCAATGCAACTGGACAATAGGAAATAAAAAAGATGTGTAGTTTACCCATCACAGACACTTTCTCTTATTTTGTAATTATAATGAAGCTATGAGAGTTGTGATTTGACAAATTGTGTGGGTTTTCTTGTTAATTTTTCATACTAGAATTATGGAATTGACCTGTCAATGTTTGTAACTGCTTTGGTTGACTATAGATATGTTATTCCTTAGAAAAAGGTTAGAGCCTACTGAGAAAAATTTGACATTATGCCAATGAGTCCTTAAATTTTGTATGTTTAATAAGACAAATTTGGATTTTGATTCAGTTAAAACTGTTAAAGACACCCTGGACCAGTTTAAATAGGCAACCCATCTTGGTCATCCTCTACTCTTTTATTAGGAGATATTGTATTGTGACCATAGGAGCATGTACATCAAAAATCATTATCTGCTTGCCCATAATTATCTAATTATTTGTAAGTTATCTTGATGGAGTATTGACTGTGAGGTTTGAGGCATACAGCTAAGTGCTCTCACGTAATCCCTTATGAACAAATGCTGGTAGTCAAAGACAGGTAATATTTTTTCCTCTAGGCAACCTAAGACAGAACTTACATAACAGAATGTATGTGCTGATGACAGATAACTCTGGAATGTGGAAAAAAAAGACAGCCTGAGACAGGCACAGTCATCTGTCCTGGAGCAGAAGCACAAGGTTTAATAAATAAATTTTAAAAGGGGCAGTATGTAAGAGCCCAAAGAAGTGGATCCATTTCACCTTGACTAAAGGTCAGAGAGTTTAGGCCTATTCTTTTTCCTTCAAGCTTATGACAGGAGGTCTGACCCAGGGTGTGGAAGTCTACAGAATGCTTGGCTTAAGGTGTGGTCACTGCATGAATGCAGCAGAATACTTAATTCAGGATGTAGTTACTTTATTTTACAGGTATTGAAGAGATAATTACTCTGTTTCTTCTTTGTATCATAGCAAAGCAATCTTTTGCCTCCTTCCCACCTTTTGGAAAGGGATATTTAAAGCATATGAAAAATACACATGGGTAAATTCAGTATTCACTGGGTTGCCCTCTGGACTCTATTCTGTATTCTGTGTCTTTGTCCTTTTCTTTGTATTTGTGTTTTGTCTGCCTAGCATTTTCAATCCGCATGCCCCTTACCCTGGAACATATGAACCTGTCAAGGCTGCATCCTAACTGCTTGAGGTGGGAGATACTGATCTCCCCTGGGAATGGACAGTAGAATAGATTTTTCTGGATGGACTAGGAGTGGGTAGGGATGGGAACAGGAGAGAGCAGGCTAAAGGGAGCAACGAGGAGAGAGAGTATGGAAAGAGATGACTAGAACTGGGAGACATTTGAGAGTTGATATGGAAATACAGTGCACTAAATACTCCTTAGATTCCTAAGATTAGGAGTGTGTGCAGGCATGCCTTTGAGTCATTTGTCTGCTCTTGGGACACTTTGCCTCATACTTGGCTGCTTCATTTAACATTGATATGATGGTTTGTGCCTAGTCTTACTGTAATGTGTATGGTCTAATTTTGTGTATCTCCTTGATATATCAGAGAGGAGGAAGCCTCAATAGGGAAAATGCCTCCATGAGATCCAGCAGTGAGGCATTTTCTCAATTACTGATCAATGGGGAAGGACAATCCTATTGATAATGGTATAATTCCTGGGCTGGTAGTCCTGATTTTTATAAGAAGAGAGACTGAGAAAATCATGTGAAGCCAATAAGCAGGACTCCTCCATGGCCTTTTCATCAGTTTCTGGTTCCAGGATACTGTCTTTTTTGAGTTCCAAGCCTGAGTTCCTTTAATAGTGAACGTCAAGATGAAAGGGTAAGCCAAATAAGCCCTTTTCTTCCAATTTTGCTTTTTGGTCAGAGTGTTTCAATTCATCAAAGGAGAAACTTTTAACTAAGACCTGCTCTATTCTAAAGAAAAACAGAAGATGGGATTGGGGGAAGAGTTGGAGTGCTGAGAGGAAGGAGAAACTACAGTCAACATAAGAGAAGACTGAAAAAATAAATGAGTGAAAGGAATGTGAACAATAATGGAAGACTGGAATAAGAGAAGACTAAAATAAGCAGGGAAAATACCAAATCCAGTCATTCTGTCTCAGACACGTGGAGCTTAGTTTTCAAAGGATGTAGATAGCCCTATTTCTACAACTACTCACACGTCTTTCTCTTTTGCTGCTTCCACTCCCTATATGCAGCTCTTCACAGCAGATGTCTCAGATTTGGTATCTCCAAATCCAGTGGTCTCAAATACAACACAGCTTCATATTTACAGCTTTATACAATGAACTCTCACTGTTTATACACTGGAGCTCTGACCCTGCAAACATACATGGGTACAATAGTGATGACTTAAAAGCAGAGAAGAATCCATGACCTTTACATTTTACATCTTTCTTTTCTCCAGAGTCAGTAAAGCAAAAGTTAACCTGCCATATTTTCATGGACCCTAGCAAGGTTGAATGACAGTTGCTGCAGGTTCTATATGAAGTTACTTTCTGAGACTGGGAATCATTTTGCTTCCTTACTTCCATAGATTAAAGATTCTTAACCTTGTGGCATCTTACAATGTTTCCAATGCAGAGCAAAGACATTCTTTTTACTTGTGCTAAAGTTTTTGGAAATTCCTGCCTCTTTATCACCACTTGACTATCATCTGAAACTACCTAGTGCTGTTTTTCTGTATAAAACAGACTTTTAATTTCTTTCTACTTCACTTGTTTCTTTTTTTTTTTTGGCTATAGACCTGAATGAGTCATCAGTAATAACCATGCAAAAGAAGCAATATTTTATTTAAGAAATTAGTCCATTAATTTTAAATTCTTCCTTACTCAATTTCTCAGAACATGGAGAAAATAAGAAAGATTAGAGCCCAAAATATACAAATGACATCTATATAACTTTCTCATTGTGTCTTTTAAGTTCCTACACTTACTGGCCAGAACTAAAGTCACCTGATTTGACCATGAGGAATGAAACCAGCCCTGGGCTGTAGGGGCAAAGCTAGATCAGACTGTGACTTGTTTATTGAAAACAATCAGAAATTTCATAACTTTATCAAAAATCAAAGATAATGGCCATTTACAGGATCAATAGAGTTGCCAGGATTCAAGGAAATTTGTAACCTGTACAGACTACACAGGATTAATGTCTAAGGCCAATTGTCCTGTACAGGTTCAATGCTTTCTTGAAAACTAAGCTACCATACAGAGAAACAAAAATCAGCCTGAATACTTCACTGTATGTGGGGCTACATCAGTCTCTCAGGAACTGGCCCAGGATCCATCGATTCTAACCTGAAAAATCTATGACACATCTCTCAAGACAGGTAGGCCAGGCTATCTTTATGGTTCCCTATGTAGCTCATTTCCCACTAAAATTCTATGACACTGACCTCCACTGTTGCAGGGGGAGGGCCTGCTTGTTTGCCCTGGCTGCCCAGCTAGCTTAGCCTCGAAATAATCACACAGAAATTGTATTCATTAGAGCACTGCTTGGCCCATTAGCTCTAGTTTATTATTGGCTAATTCTTACTTCTTAATTTAATCCATTTCTATTAATCTGTGTATCTCCACGTGTCAGTGGCTTACCAGGTAAAATTCTGACCAGTGTCTTTCTCAGGCAGAGGATCCATGGCTTCTCTCTGACTCTGCCTCCTTTCTCCCAGCCTTCGGTTCTGCTTTCCATGCCTACCTAAATTCTGCCTTATCAACTAGGTCAAGGCAGTTTCTTTATTAACCAATGAAAGCAACACACAAACAGTAGGACCTCCTACACCACTCCACTGTCTGCCATTACTCTTAACATTCCCAACATTCAGACCCTACAATAACAGCTTATTAAGCTCAGTATCCAGGTTTTTATGGCTTTTGCCTCCCAAAGTTCTAATATCTTCAACATTCTTCCAAAAGTGAACATTCCTAGGTCCTTTGCACAACAAAATCATTTTTTCAGATGTTTTTTCTTGTCTGTTGCTCTGATTATATTCTCTAACCAAAAGCATCAACCATATTATAATTATTGGAGAACTCTGAGTGTTTCTTTGGGGTTGAACAGCTGTGGGACTGGGCAGGGGAGAAATCTTGATCAACAAATGGTACCCAATATGGGATATGGACCCATGACCCTGAGATTAAGAGTCTCATACTCTACCAAACAGGTTTATTTGGTTGATAACCCTAGGTCACATTTCATCATTGTGGAAGCTTCTGATAGGAACTCAAGCTAATAGCTGAAGGCAAAACATGTGGAATCATAGTTTCCTGGTTTTCGCTCTTGTTTTGTCACTGTACTGAACTCAGTTAGTTCTCTTATCCAAACCAGGCCCACTTGCATGAAGATATTGCCCTCTCAGTTGAATGGTCTTTCCATATTAATCAAAAAATAACATGATCTCTCTCAGACATAGTAATCCAATATTCTGATTTAGGTATATCCTCAATTGATGGTCCCTCAAGTGACTCTAGGCTATGTCATGTTGACAGCTGAGAATAACTAGGAAAAAGAGATATGTAAGGTTTAAAAGATCCAAAGCTGATGTATTAACCACATCAATCACTTAAGCAAACATTAAGATAGCAACACAGATATGACAAGAAATGAGAAGAAGCAGGCCTCTCAGATCAAAAGAGAAAACTAAAACTGTCTTTCCACTCTAAGATTCCAAACCAAAAACAGCTCAAGGAACTTAAAACATAATATAGCAAATTTTCTGAATACAGAAATTGGTGCAGGTCCATCACTTTCCAGAAAAATAATATAATTATATGATAATTAACAAAACAACAACATAGATAGCACCACTGACAAACAAGTCACAGTAACAAAAACAAACTTAAAAATATATAATCTTGGTCCCTTAACAAGAACTACAAGATTCTAATCAAAATCATACTTCAAGTAATTAGTGTATAACAATCAATCTGTACACTCCAATTTTCTTCTTTGACAATAATAGAAAAAGGGTTTAGTGAGGAAGGCTGTTACACTAAAATTGGAGAGATTCTCTTGAAGCTTTTTGATGTTTTAACTTTGCAGAAAATAGTTTTGACAGTCGAAAGTATCTTATGCTTTTATGATGAAGAAAAGGGTGTTTTAGGATCACTTAGACAACATATTGTTCCTTGTGATAGATAATTGCCTGAAAACCTGCATTAGAATGAGGAATTGAAAACTTTTCATACCAAATGCAAGATAAAATATTTTAAAAGAAACAGTGTATGATATGAATTATACAGATAAAGCAATTTGTTTTGCTATAATTGCTATTTAAGTTACAAGAACTTTTGAAAAGCTTATTCCCATTTTCTTTCTGTTTGTTGTGAGATAGAATGTTACCAAAATGTGTACTAGTGACACGCCAGATAAAAAGGTGTCAGATCCTCAGGATCTAGAGTAGTAGGTAGTTATGAGCATTCCAACTTAGGTGTTGGAGTCTGAATTCAAGTCATCCCCAAGAAGAGTATGTGTTGAACCACCTGCAAAGCCCCATATTATTTTTTATCCAATAAACTAAAGCTCTTTCACATTAACAACAATAAGAACAACAAAACATAAATAAATAAAGATGTAAATAAATTATCCTTGGGAATATAGGTGGTATATAGTCAATTTGAAGTATAAATTAAATACAATCCAAAGACAACACCCAACAATGTATAACAAGAAAGATAATTCCAAAGCTACATGCAAAGTTGAAATAATCCAGGGACTTAGCACAGAAGCTACAATAATCAAGAATCATACAATATTTGTGAAAGAATAAAGGAATGGAGAGAAAAAAATCAGAAAGAACAAAATCAAAAAATACAGTCAACTTTTAATGAAAAGAAAATAAAGTAAACTCTGCTAGAATAAATGTGATTTTGACCAATGTTACCCAACTACCTATGATTCTGTGTGTATAGAAATGAAATACAGATTTTATGACTCCCAAAAAATTAACTCAAAGGACCTTTAAATTGTTATGTTTCTGATTCTCCAGCTACTGATATTTCCTCCAAATAGCAAGTTCCCATCCTCTAGAACCCTCTCTATAAATGGAGGCCATCTCTTGCTATGGCTCTGTAAACTCTCTACAAATGGAGGCAATCTCTTGCTATGACTCTGAAAATTCTCATGCCACGTTTCGGTTTCAACCAAATCCAGACTTCTGATGCCCACACACAAAGCAATGTAGAAGAATAATGGAATAATGTAATGTCTGCCAAATAAATTTTGGAATAAATTGTGGAATTTGTCTCATCTATCTGCATAACATCATTCATATCTGAGAATCTTCTGCAACTCAGAAACTCGTTTTTACTACTGGAAGTGAGCTTCACTGAATCAGGTCATGGTGGCTAGTGATAGCAGAAAGTTAAAAACATTGTAATCATGTATTCCTAAAAGATGATCCCTATCACCTCCTTTTACCACTTTATAAACTATTTGTAACATTTATAAGACAAATCTGAAAGTGGAATTCAATCTTCAGAGCTTCTAGAAACCAGACCTTCAGTTTTCCAGTCTGTCTTCCCATCACACACCAAAAACAATTTCTGGGTGTGCACACTGGGTAGTGATATTACAACCACCACAGTTTTCCACAGCCAGGGTGTAGAGCTCCCCACCTCCCCAGGGAATCCATACCCAGTGAGGCTCAGGGGACAAAGACCACTTTCCAGGTCACTACCTGGTCCAACAGTACCACAGTCTGGCTCATGGTCCATCCCACTTCTAGCAGTTCTGCCAGCTCAATAGGCTTGCTCTCCCCGCTCTCCAGTCAGTAACCTCACACTCTCCATGACATGGTTTGTCGTCATCTTCACAGCTCCCTAGAGCTGCATTAGAGGAAATCCTTTAAAAGAACCAACAAGCTACCTTTCACTAGTAGTCCTGATTTCTAGGACTTTCCAAAGTCTCACATGAGCTCTGTCCACTCAGCTGGGCCTCAGAACAATAGAAGCTTCCCCACTGGGTAATCAGAGATAAAATGACTCAGACAAGAAGGGCCTTCCCAGCTCTTCTCTTCCAATCCAACAGACAGGGCCCTAGTCTAGGAAATTCGTATTTTAGTAGAAATCTTTCCAGTCTCCCGGGGCACTTCTTGTTCCTCTTACATGGCACAAGGTTCATTCTGTGCACATTCTATTACACACTTAATGTCTGGTGCTGCCAAACTTTTGCTTCATAGCTGGGAAGTCCTACAGTCAAACATAGGTCACATACAAACAGAAACTGTTGCTACTGTGTAACTTTTGTTACTGTGTGACAGTTGATAAAAGAAAACAAGCCATGACTTAGAAAACAATGAGGTGTCTTGGTAGTGCTTGGAAGCAGGAAAGAGACTTGTGTGTATGATGTAGTTACAATCTCAAAGAATTATTTTGAAAGGTTGAAAAACGCTTTATGGCCTTGCGCTCCAGAGTATAGATTTGCCTGAGAGCACACCAGGATTACCCACACCTTTTCTCTCTGGCTGATTATCTTATAACCAGAAAAATAACAGTCCTGTTAGGCAAGGCCACACCATTTTATCTAGATCTTCTATTTTAGTTGAATTAGTATGACTACAGTAATTTAGTTATTTGATATGAACTGGTCCATATCAGCTTTCAGCAAGTCCAGGGTTTGCAGACATTTGGAGCAGATTGTAGTCAGCAACTGATGCTTAAATTGTCTGCCAACCAAATGGAAACCTGTTGAGACAAGTTCAAACTAGGAACAAAAATTAAAATTTATTTACTTAAGGGAAAATAATATGTTTGAAACTTTTAGGTCCATATTGAAACCCCATAGCATACAAAAAGTAGGTTACAGATATCTGTAAAACAGTAGAAATAGAATCGTACTTTGAGTCCTAGCAAAAACCATAGATTTGGATTAAAAGCATGTAAGACTATATTCAGAAAATAACCAAAAGAAATTTAAAATCTTGAGCTTGTGACCCAAATAGTAAGCAGCAATTGTTCTATCAGTTTATCAGAACTATAACATAGAAAGGCAAAGAAATATGTTACAATTTATATATTAATTATTTATTTATACTTTTACAACCTACATTTATATTTTAAATCTTTTTGAGACTATTAAAGCTTATGAACTTTTATATCCTTAGACCTTTATAAATCTTAGAACATTTTTCTGATGCTACCAAGTTATTAAAGCTCTAGCTAGCCTAGTCATCAATACTGTCAAAGATCTCAGAATAATAAATAAATTATACTTAAGTATAGATGAAACAGCTTCTGAATTTGTTAAAAATGTGACATTCCTACTCCATATATCTTAATCAATAATAATTTGTACCTAATTTCCTAAAAAGATGATATGTATTAGTAACCCATTATATCTAAATAAGTAGAACCCATTTAATTTTTCCCTATGGAAACAAAAGCATAACTTTCCCCAAACATAATGCATCTTTTAATTTTACTTTAAAAATCAATGGTATAATTGATCATTTCTTACAAGTAGTATCAGGACAGAAAGGGGTTAAGATGGGAAACTGCTGGCCAACAGAAGAGACATTGAGTGTTATCACAGGGAAGAAGAACTTGGCTTAGGCAAGAAAAAGGGGTATTAGCACTGGTGAAGCTTGACCTTGGCTGCCAGTATTCCTGAAAAAAAAAGTTTGTTAGCTTTTCTCTGGCCACAATCTCAGATTCTATTTTACGTTCATACAGTTTTTTAATTGCGAGCAGTCAGTTCCCTGCTGCCCGTATGCAGTTGCGCAGGTACCCCTCTCTGCATAATGCAATGAAGACCTTCAAGATACAAAAACTGGGACTGCAGGGAGAGGGGGAAGGGTTCCTGCTGTTGTCTCATTCCTGCTGCCACCCTCCAGCTTGCAGCACCAGCCTCTTCAGCTGCTTGGCCTCCACAGACTCTTCCACTGCCTGCCTTCTGAAGAGTCATCGCACTGTCTCTCCCCTTTCTCCACATTTAAGCTCTTCCCTTGTAAGAAATAACCTGTCCCATAGTATCAGTCAGTCAGAAGCACAAATATGGATAAACACAAACATCACAAAAGACCAACGACACAGAGCAGAGTTTTCCCCAACAAGACGACAGAAAAAGGTCTAAAATCAACAACAGATTGGCATTCTCAGGTGCAGCCACCCTTCTGGCTCAACCATCCCCCAAACAATCCAGACTCAAGGCTCTCCTTCCTCAATCAAGCAAACCGAAGAGGATTCCGCATCCCCATCCAAACGGATTTCAGGATTCCACTTCTCTCATGGGGTTAAGAGCCTCCTCTGGAGCCTGGTGACCCAGCCTACCAGCGTATCTGTCAGCTGTCCCCAGACGACGACCTTTAATGAGTCACTTCACAGATTCAGATTCACTGTGGCAAAGAATGAAAACAAAGCAGACAGACAGAATGGAAAACACAGCTGGCAAAACCATCCAGATTCTGGTGACCTGTGGAATCTTGGGGATCCCAGACAGGCCCCCAAATATTAATGTCCAAGTTTCTGTTCCCCCAAATGAATTAAGGGAGCTGGATTTTCCAATACAAATTATGTGAGGGTTTTTAATATTCAGACTCAAGTTTGGACCAACACCTTTCCAGCATGCCAGCATGGTGGGTCCAGAAAGTGTGGCAGGAAACCCTGAGAGGGTAGAACTTTTAAAGGGGAAACACAGTAACCAGGGGAGTTCATGTCTTGTTGTCTTGGGACTGGATAAAGAAGGCATAGGGTAAGGTAGTTCCTGAAACCATTGGCCAGTTTTGGGGCGCAAAAACCTAAAAAAGAGTCATTAATAGTTGCCAATGTTTTTTCAAGGACAGGATGTCTCCTAAGAACATCTGGACCTCTCTAAATTTTATGACCCTGCTCTCCATCTCCTTAATTGGCTTTTTTAGGGTATGTTTTTAATTCTGCTATTGTAGCATATTTCTGGAGCTGAGATCAGCTCCCTACTCATTATTTGGCATAACATAAAGTCCCTTCTTTAAAATGGAGTTTGTAAAGTCAGATCCTCATAGAATCACACCATTCCCAGCTCTCTCAAGAATATTCCTGGTTTTATAGAAGGAGCTCTGTTTTATTCTTAATACGTAGGGCTCTTAGGTATAACTTCCAAACACTAGGCCCCGGCCTGTAACTGTCTGTACCAAGAATGCTTTCTGTCTTTGCCTGATGGCCTAAATGAAAGTCTTCACTGATCAGGCCAATCCTTAAAATAACTGTGCTATTGTTTTCAAACATTTGTCACCTGATATCATTTTGCCTGTCTCTTAGGACTATGTTTTTCTCAAGAAGAAAACTGGAACTTTATATCACACCAAGCCATAATGTTGATTGTGACCCATAATATCTCCTTAAGTAACTTGTTAGAGGCCTATTCTTTGATATAGGAATGGGCTTAGTGACTGGTTGTACATCAGAGGTGTCTCCTTTATAATGGTTTGGAGCCAAATGTTTTGACAATCCTGGTTTAAAACAATAAATGTCATATCATTCTAATCTCTGTTGGCCTGGTTAGCATACTACTTAACTTTGGGATATTTGAGAGGCACCCCCATCAGTTAAATTCTACTTTGTGTGACTTACTATCTCCTAAGCATTGGTAAATCCTTTATATCACCAAGTCTACATCATCAAGTTCTACATCATTGTTTAGTGTGGAGTGCTACTCCAACACATGAAATGCCTTTTATAGCCTCCACAAAATTAACTCCAAATATATCTTACACCTAAATGTCAAATGTGAAGTGCTGCACTTCTAGAAGATACTAGAGAACTTTGGCCTTTCTGCATTTGGCAACCTGCTTTTCATGGATGCACCAAAAGCATGCTGATTTTGACTACATTTAGTTTCTACATGTAGCTCCTGTACCCAATGGTCTGCACGAATTCAGACCACAGAGTGAAGTTATACAGAAGCAGATTCCCGGGTCCAGGCAGTTTCAAGGACTACATGGGATTCCACAGGACATGAAACATGACCTCAGCATCCAATGCAGGCATAGGGATGATGCACAACACGGGTTCCTGCACTTCACCCAGTGTTACTTCTTGTCTGGGGGTTACAGCCCTTTACTCTCCATGCTGTGGATTTCCAGCTTGCCCATGGCCCCCTCACAGCTTTGCTATCCTAGTTCTCATAGTACAGAACACAAAAACGTTGGTGCCAGCTCCTCAGCAAAGCCTAATCAGAAGCTTCCTGCCTGGAAGGATCCCACACCACTTCTGCCCGGTAGAGAGACCTGTAGGCCCTGAGTGGCTAGTTAGGCCTGAGTGACAAGAATACCTTCCTTAGGATAGCAGGACACTTAAAGGTGCACCACAATGGTTCCTAGCCCTGTTTTCCACCCCAGATGAGAACTTTTTCTGGTCTGCAGAGATTTATATTTTAATAGCAGTTGCCCCTGGCTCCAATAGCTGATCCTGCTATCTTCTTACACTCCATAGGCATTTCTTTTTCTTCTGGCTATACAATATAACTAGCTTTCACAGTCCATTACACAGTGTGGAATGGAGTTACTCCCCTGTCCCACAGGTGGAAAGGTACCGACAATATTAACAATTCAAGAGAGATTTTAGGACACAAAGTGAGGTGTTTATTCTGTGGCCTCATGATGAAGTCAGGTGAACTGAAGGTATTTTTTTTAACCTGGTTGAAATAGGAATTTCACACAACCAGGAGAGAAAAACAGGAACCCATATCACAAACAAGATGATAGGTCTTTCTCCCACATAAAGGATGGAGGATTGCTCTGAAAAGTTTCAAGCCCCTGGTAGTGAGTAATGCCAATGATGTAACAAGTCATATCAGGCCAAATTAATAAATTCAGGTTTAATCTGTCTGAGCAGAATTAAGAAGTTCCTGGATAACTCTTGGGAAGGTGGGGGAGAAACATGGGAGGTCTGTCAACCAGGTCTTACATAGCTTGTTGGCATGGTCTTGAGCATCCATGGTGAAAGATCTGACCCTTGGCTAGTTTTCTGAGGGGACTGCTGCTTGATGGGCTTTTTGAGGGGCTGGTCTGGAACGAGAGGAGTGAGAAAAGAGTAGGGAATGGGGCCCCAAGCTGGAGCTACTCAACATCCCAAATTTTGGGGTATATATGAATGTGATAGAGACAAAACTTTTTCTCTCACTTATAGATTATGTATGAAATATATTTGATAAGTGCTTTAATACATTAGATTAGAATCTCATAACTCATAAGACTGTGAGGTACAAAGATGAAATTTTCATAAAATATTCTAGGAAAAGGATGAATCCATTCCTCTGGGATATGATGATGCAACATGAATACCACTCTCTTAGGAAGAAGTGAACAATTATGTTCAGTACTACAATTATTTTACACAGAAGTTCAAAGTGAAATTAGTCAATAATGTGGAAACTAAATGAGTTTTTTAAATAGTAATTTATAAATGTTACATTGTTTTTTCTTGAATATTGCAGTGTTCGTTCTCATCAGCCTTTACAAACTTGGATCTTGAGGTGGACTGTATTGCTTATTCTTAAAATAATAATTTTTCATTCATCATTTGTGATTATGGCATTTAAGGGATTTACTACTTCAGATTGCATAAAGGAAAATATGATGCTTAGATGCTTTAATAAGAACAGATTGCTTTATTATTTTATATTTCATATATGTATTTGTAACAACTATTTCTTGATTTGAACTTTTCTAGGATTCATTATGCCAGTTTTTAAAGGATTCTCTGTTTCTGTTTCCATAAAGCACCCCAGGCCTGGAATTCTTCCAAATTTTGAGAATTTTATTTATATGAAACAGGAGTGTATAACACCAACTTTGAATAAGCTCTTGTATTGTTGGTCTTGGTGACATATTTGAAAAAATTGAATTATTCCTCCAAACTTGTGTCTTGTTCAATTCTTTAAGACTAAGTTTTCAGTGCATTCAAAGAGTCCCTAAATTTTGGTAATGATGCTTTTTGAATTTTGTTTAACACTGTCACACATAACCAATAAGGGCTTTCCATAAAATAAAGGTATTATTATTAGTAGTAGTGGTGGTGATAGTGGTGGTTTTTAATACAGGGCTTATCTATTTAGCCTTGGTTGTTCTTTAATTTACTGTAGACCAGGATGGCCTTGAACTCTTGGAGTTCCACCTGCCTCTCTCTCTCTCAAGTGCTGAGATTAAATGTATGTACTACCACTGCCTGGCCCATAAAGATCTTTTTTTCTGATCTCTTGGAGTTGAACAAATTTCATAGATACCTCCCAAATTAACTTTAAATTGGATCTTGACATAATAATTTTTGAAAAATGTGGAAAAGTTAAACACTATTAATATCAAAACATAAAGTTTAACACTTAAGATAGATATTTATCCACAAAAGGTATGAAAGAATAAAAATAAGTATAGGGAGAAATAGAATTTTGGGGATATAACAAAGTTTTGACAACAATAGTCCCTAGATTTTTTTGTTTTCTTCTGTCCCACATTAGGTAACTCTTCTGATAGGAGACAGAAACTCTGATTTTTTTCTTTAAATAACATGCTTAGATTTAGAGGAGAGAGCCATGCTCTAACTCCAGAGCCAGCCTTGATTTCTAATTGTTTAGGACCACAACTACTCAGAGAAGTAAAGATATATAGATGTTTGGGTAGTAAGATTTTACCTGGAACAGAATATTGGTACCGTACACCAGATTTTTATTTGCTTGGTAATTTTTTCTGGATCACTTTCCATTCTTCTTTACATGTCTAGATGGCCAAGGTCTTTTGATTGCTTTATGATGGGCATCTCTATTTTCCTGTGAAGACAAAAACAGAATCCTGCCCCGACCCTTATGAGTTTCTCTTACAAGTGGTAGCATTGTTGCATTGGTGGGTGAACTATCATTTATCCTTATCAAGAGGTTTCTCCTGTTCAAATCAAGTCTTAATTAATTTTGATGTTATCTATAATTTTTCTTCTACTGTGGAAACAAAAGAGAAACCCCTTTCCCAATGTGTCACATATTCTGATTTTCTTTCTGAAGTCAATGTATCTTTGATATACACTGACTGATTTAACTCAGAAGGTTTTTCCCCCTATGGTCCAATGCCTCATCGCAGCTGTTGTTCCTTTCTAATTAGCATTAAAAAAATTCAAAATTAATAAAGCAGTACACAATCTATCCCTGTGGTGTTTTGTTCCCCCTACCTGTTTATTAAGCATTTTTTTAGAGTGCATTTATATCTTTCAACAACTGCTTGTCCTGTAGGGTTGTGTGGCATACCTGTTATGTGCTTTATGTTATACTATGTAAAAAACTGTGTTATTTTGTTACCAATATAGGTGGGAGCATTGTTAGTCTTAATTTGTGCAGGCATCTACATGATGACCATGCCTTCTAATAGGTGTGCAATTACAGAATCAGCCTTTTCAGAACTCAAATCAGTTGCCCATTGAAATTGTGAAAATGTGTCTATTATATATATGGTGTACATATTTTAATTTTCCAAATTCTGCAAAATGAAATATATTCATTTGCAAAATATCATTGTTTGCACACCTTTAGGGTTATTTCCTAGAGGTAAAAAAAAGTTTGGTTATAGAAGGAGCAAGTAAACTATAATTTATTTTGTGATTTCATTGGCTTGTTGCCAAGTGATAAAAAATCCTTTTTTAAACCTTTGCTATTGGCATGATGTTTTTCTTAAATTTCTGGTTCTGTAATTTCACACCTATTGGAAGTCATGGTCATCATGTAGATGCCTGCACAAATTAAGACTAACAATGCTCCCACCTATATTGGTAACAAAATAAAACAGTGCATGTCCTATAATAGCCAATCAATTTCATTATTGTCTTGTGATAGAGGACCTGGCAGACCTGTATGGGATCTGATGTGTATTCTATATGTGGTATTATTCCTATTCCTGATAATTTCATGTAATTATATAAATAACAATGTCAACTGTTTTAAGAGTAATTAATTCACCAGTTTCAATACATAAAACAATTCTTTCTGCATATCCAGAGTCAGTAACTATATTGAGAAGTTTTATAAAGCTCTTTAGTACCATGAGAACTGCATACAATTCTGACTTTTGCACAGAAATACAAGGTCTTTGTACCACTTTACTTAAATTTCCTGTTTTATATACTGCTTTTTATTTATTTATTTGCACCAGTATAGAAAGTAGGAACTTCTGAGATTGGTGTACTCTTCAGAATATGTGGAAGGACCCAAATGATTCCTTTTAATAATTTAATTCTCTTACCTTTAAAATAATAGTTGATAATCTTTCCCAAAAAGCTACTTCAAGCTATTTGTCAATATTTATTATCTTTCCATACAGAGGAAATATTCTCATTAGTTAAAGGTACTATAATTTCTGCTGAGTCTATTCCTGTAAGTGGATGAAGTTTTAATTTTCTTTTAAAATCAAATCAGAAATCTTTTCCACATAAGTCTTCAATTTTATTATTCTCTTTCTATGATATAAATATCCATTCCAAAATATCTTCCACCTGCATCAAAATCCATGAAGGGGATTTCCTAGAGTGTAATATAACCAGAATGAAATTCAGCTTTGGATCAACACAATCCACTTGTGCATTTTGTTCTCTTTTAGCTTCAGATGATAATTCTCTTTAACTATTTAAGTCATTGTCCCCTGTTAAGGTAATGAATAAATTATTCAGTTAATCAGATTCTAGAACAATAGTGGTCCATAAATTGGAAATGTCTTCTAGCAATCTGTGAAAGTCATTTAATGAATTTCCAATCAATCTCTCCTGATCTGTACCTTTTGTGGTCTATTTTTTATATCTCTTTTATATCCTAAGTAATTAATAGAATATCATCTCTTTATTTTTTTTCAGGAGCAATGTGTTCCCAGTGAGGGAAAACTTTCTTTACTTTTCCAAACATTTTTTCTTTAAGTGTCTTCTTTGAATCAGCTAATAAGATATCATCCATATAATGGTAAATTAGATTGTAGAAACTGTATACAAATTATCTCCAACCATCTTTGCCCAAAATATTGGCAAAGTAAGAGGCTATTTAACATTCCCCTGCAAGGATCTTCCATTAACTGGCTAAGAATTATTAGAAGTAGGTACTATGAAGGCAAATTTTCACTATATTTTCCTTGCAATGGTACAGGGAAGAAACCGTCTTTTAAGTCATTAACTTTAATAGACCATTTTTTAGGTAGCAGAGACGGCAAAGGCATTCCAGACTTCAAAAACATACTTTATTTTTGGCTCTCAGGTATTTCAGCATTCTCCATTTCCAGATTTATTTTTAATAACAAATACAGGAGAATTCCAATGACTGGTAGAATCTTCTCTATGTCCAGCATTTAGCTGCTCCTGAGCTAGTTGGTCTAAAGCCTCTAATTTTTCTGATGTCATAGGAAACTGTCCAACCCAGACAGGTTTGTCAGTTAACCATTTAATGTGTAGGGATGTTGTTACCACTGAGAATTCAACAACTGTTGTGCTGATTTTTGCATAACCTAAATGGTTAGTGACAGTTTTTATAGTGTCTTAATATCCTTCCCAGAGACATGAGTTGGTTAATGGTCAACTTCTGAGACTGGAGTAGTGGTAATCTAAGTATTCCATTGCTGCAACAGATCACAACCCCATAGATGCACTGCTACATTAGCCACATATGGCCTCAGGCTTTACCTCTGTCCTTCTGGCACTATGAATTGAATCCATCTCTTGCTTTGTTTTTCCTGAAATAGAGTTCCAATACCTCTGGGCTTCCATAGTGACTCCATCTTGTAGGTTGATTCTATCATGACTTAGGGTTAGAGAGTTCAAGCTTGTTTTCTTCTCCTTCAAGGTCAAACAACAGGATGTTTAGCCTAAGGTTTAGCTACTGAATGATTTGTTCCTCAACGTTTTGAACTCTTGTTTGCTCCTTCTATTGTGATAAAAGTCTTTATTTATGCCTTTGGCATGGGATGTAAAAGAGCTGTGGAAAATAAGTGCATGGCTGCAATATTCACTGACAGTTCTCCCCAATCTATCTTATGTCTATTTCTTTCATACTTCTGTTATTTCTACTTGTAATTTCTAAATCTACATGACTCCCACCCAGTACAGATGAATTAGTCAGGCAGTAACTGACAAATCCCTAGGAACTGAATATCTACCTCCTGAAGAGGCCACTTTGGATGCCATTATTCTTGAGTAATAATAGTCACATCTGCACCTGCATCTAATAATACCTCCATTACAATGTTATTTATTTTTACCCTTAGCTTTGGTCTTTAATCATTTAGAGAAGTCTGCCAAAATATACATCATTTATAGCAGCATGCTTATTTACAATAGGAACTGAATGCTCTAATTATTCTGAGGAGGAATTTCCTTGACAGTAATGGGGAATGACTGGACCATGTTGAATGTGGGGGCCTGGGATAGGCTCCTAAGTTGTTCCCTGATGGTAAAGGGTTGCCTTATTTGTCTCTTGTTCATCTCCATGCATTAGTCCAATGTCAGCCTTTATCGCATCTTTCGCATAATCCAGTAGGTTGGGATATTTTATTTGGGTCATTCCTGGATGAAATACTATTTCTAGGAATGCCCTGCAAATAATTTCTTTTCAGATGACCTATTCTACCACAATTAAAACATTTTGCATTTTGATTTTTCTTCAGGCCTTTGAAAATCACCTCTCCAACTGAAGTTTCATCTTTATAGTTAAGAGACTCAACAATGACTATGTGTAAGATCCATTTATCCTTAGGTATTGATGTGACTTTTAAAGTCCCAATTATCTTCTTGCATTCTAAATTAGCATTTTCAAAAGTCAAAAATTCAATGAGCTCTCATCTAGCTTTTTGATCTGACACCCCCATATGTACAGCTTTAGTCAATATTTGCAAAAAAGTCACTGAAGGGTTCTTTTGGGCCTTGTGTAACTTTAATATATGACTCAATCTTTTTCCTAGCTCTTGAATCCTGTCCCAATCATTTAAGACTGACTATAACATAATGACCTTCACCAAGAATTTGATCTTGGAAAACCACGTATCCTCTATTGTACCTTGATATTCCAGGGCCTTAGCTTCCACTTTCTAATAGCTGTTGGCTTGCTGTATGTTGCCTTTTTATGCTTAGGTATGTTCTTTGTATCTTTGCTCTCTCCAAGACCTTTATCATGAAGGAATATTGAATTTTGTCAAAAGATCTTTTGGCATCTAATAAGATGATTATGTGTTTTTCCCAGTTTGTTTATGAGGTGGATTATATTGACATATTTTCATATGTTGAACCCTCCTTGCTTCTCTGGGAAGAAGCCTACTGGGTTATGGTGGATGATATTTCTGATGTGTTCTTGGATTAGGTTTGCCATTATTTTATTTAGTTGTTTTGCATCCATGTTTATTAGTGAGATTGCTCTATAACTCTCTTTCTTAGTAATGTCTTCCAACCAAGCATTCCAGACTCCCTGGATAAGGGGGGCACTGGTTCAAGTCTGGTTATTTTCTGTGGGCATGAGGTGATGTGGGAGAGGGAAGAGCTGGGATTTGGTGGGCTCACATTCAGCGAGAGATGTGGCTGGAAAGGTATTTTATCTTGGAGTCCTCAGGCAGCTATTTCTTGAGGGAGATGAAAGGCAGGTGGCTAAGAGAAAAATGTATTGTTATTATTGGCCCTATGAATGGGGCTAGCCATGGAAGGGTCATTAACTGTCAGAAAGAATGGCACAGAGATGTGTCCTGGTTATACAGGAGAAGTATGGGTGAATAAGTGAAACATGAGAGCAGATATGACCTTTTAGAACAAGATTTTAGTTGGTAGGTATCCTTTTGAGCCAGGAGAATTGGTACCAATGGTGAAGTCCCAGGAATTGGTGCAGGTGTTGGCATTGTCTATTGGGCCCTTTGTAATTTGGTCTTGACCCAGACAAGAGGGGTGACCTGTAATATATGCTTGAAAATGAGTGTGGTTAAAATAGGCATTGGAAACTGTTAGTTTTTTACCAGTCCTGATTTTTTATATAGCAACAGAACTTTTTTCAGGAACCTGCAGGTATCTATAAGACAACTGGAAAAGGAACATTTTAGAAGACATTTAAAGAGAATTGGAAACTTTGGATCTTTGAAGATACCTTTTAAACCTGATAATCCTGGACTATGAAGCCTATGAAGGAGACACACCTGTTTGTATTTTTAGTAGGAAACTTAACAAATGAAGTAATGAGCTACCAGTACCTTAAATCATCAAATGCCATTAGGTAGATCAGAAGTGATATATGAGGAGAAATGAGACAGCTATACAGGCAATCCCAAGTCTCTCTATAATCTTTAGAGAACACCAGCATTAGAAGCAGTACTTTCCTTTAGCTGTTGAGTACAAGAGGACCAAAGATTTTCCTGTAGGGGGAAGAATTAAATTACTTGTCTTGGCAGGATGAGACAATTGAGTCTCTGGTGTAGAGTCCAGGAAGATGATGAGGTGGAAGGCAGCATTTTGCTGTGTGGGTGGCTTTGCAAAATGCAAAAGCAAGCCTCCAGGTTGAAGATCTTCTGTAACCATGCATATTCTTGGAGGAGCTATAGGACTTTGCAGGAGTTGTCATGTGTCTGTGTTAGAAGCTCTTTTGTTAAATGCCATACTTTCAAATTTGTAAAGGCACTTGAGCATTGGTTACCATTACCTGTTAGTTATATTTAAATTAGACATACAAGCTAAATTTAGACATGTATTTTACCCAATTAGTTATAGCATACTAATGCTATGAAATGAAAGATTAAAAGAAATATGTTAGTAAGTTAAAGAATTTCTGAGGTGGAAAGTCTCCGTGGTAGTTACAGTATATGTGTGTACTTTAACCCAAGATGGAGCTGAGTTCAAAATGGTGGCTACATATTTGTTTGTATCTTTTTAGAGATGTTGCAATCTGCAGTTACAAGTTTTAAAGATCTTAAAATGCACACAAACGCACAGAGAAATATGAAATACTATGGAAACAAACACACATACACAAGTAGACATAAAAGCATAGTAGTGTGACCGCATTATTTTAACAGACAGACAGATAAAACACTTTTTAGGAACCTGTGTCAGCTGACCAACTTAAAAATCCTGGTTTAGGCAAGCAGCAGAAGCCAGGGAAGCACAGAGATGGACACATTAAGGACCAGATTAGCAGACACTACAAGAGGGAACAGAAACAAAGACAGAACACTAATGCAGTTTTAGAGGGGGACAGGGAAAAAAAACAGATCCATTATATAAAGTCCCAGTGTGAGACAAACAGCAAACAGCTAGAGAAGCAGGGAGGGTAGCAGGGAAGGTGAGTTGGAGCGGGAGCACAGAATCCAGAAACCATGGGCATGTGGAGCCTCGTTTGTTTTACATTAGGCATTAGATAGCACCAATTTAAAGGATTTTTGTAAAAGGCAGCTCAAGGGCATTTGATGATAAGGCCTTCAATTGCATATGTCCATTTTTACAAGTCTATGCCAAGTCTACCATACTGTGTCCACTGTGATAAGACTCTTGGGTCAAAAAACAAAACAAAACAGAGGAGTCTGAGTATTGTATGGCCAGACATATTCATCCCACAGAATCTCACCTCATTGAGGACTCCCTTGCTGCTTTTGGTGGTATTATGTGCCTGGTGTGGGCCATGACTTCAACAGATGATCCAACAAACGTGGGCCCTGGACCCAAGGGGTCATGTACTTGACAAAGGGGGACTTCCCCAGATGAAGTTGATCTTAGCCTGGTGGAGAGCATGGGCAAGAAGGGCATTTTCCAACATGTAGCCCTGGGCCAGTGGGAAAAACAGCTTATGTCCATGAGACCTCCAAATATGAAGTTTTTTTTGGCAATGCAATAATCCAAATGAGACCAAATCAAACTGAATTAGAAGCCCAGATTTAATGAATGCCAGTGTTCCTGGGTGGTCCTCCTGGGAAAACACAAAAAGGGGAAAGGAGAACAGGGGAGAACATGTGTTTGTTCCCTAGGTGGAAGTTTAAATATCCTGTGGAAGCTGGGGAGGGGTCACCTTTTGATGAGGTTTCTCAGAGGCAGAGTTTGGACAGAGGCAACTCCCAGGGGAGGGGCTTGAAATGGAGAGGGGCTTAGGTGATGCTTCCAATTAAACACCTTGGGATGGAGTTTTTCTTCTAGTACATTCTTCAGGGCTGAATTTGTGGATAGGTATTGTTTAAATCTGTTTTTTTTTTCATGAAATAACTTGTTTTCTCCATGTACAGTGATTGGAAGTTTTGGTGTGTATAGTCATCTAAACTAGCATTTTTGGTTCCTTAGTGTCTGCAAAAATGTCTGTCCAGGACCTTCTCACTTTTAGCAACTCCACTTAGAGCTTGGGCATAATTATGATAGGTATGCTTCTATATGTTACTTGGACTTTTTTCTTTGCATTTCTTTTTTCATTTATTTTTTTAAATATACTTTACACACCAATCACATTTTCCCTTCCCTCCTCTCCTCCCATTCTTTCCCCACCTTCTTTCTACATTGCATACATTCCTTAGAAAGGGTAAGTCCTCCTCTCCCATGGGAGTCAACAAAGCATAGCATATCAAGTTGAGGCAGGACTAAGTTACTTTTTCCTTATCAAGAGTTAGCAAGGCATCTTACCATAGGAAATAGGTTCAAAAAAGCCAGCTCACGTACCAGGGGCAGATCCTGTTTATACTGCTAAGAGCCCTATAAATAGACCAAGTTACAGAACTGTCACCCACATCCAGGGGGCTCTTTTCAGTTGTCAACATGCTTTCTATTCTTTCCTTACTCTCTATGTATAGTGTTTTGATTATTATGAAATGAGAGGACTTTTTTGGTCCAGCCCATTTGGTGTTCTGTAAACTTCTTGTACCTTTATAGGCATGTTCTTCTCTAAGTTGGGAAGGTTTTCTTATATGATATGGTTGAATATGTTTTCTGTGATTTTGACCTGTGATTGTCCCTCTATCCATATTAGTCTTAGGTTTGGTCTTTGTTGTCCCAGATTTCCTGGAGGATTAGTGTTAGGAAATTATTGGATTTCATATTTTCTTTGACTAATGAATCTATTTCCCTTATCATATGTCCAGTGACTGAAATTCTCTCTTCTATTTCTTGTAGTCTGTTGTTGTTGCTTGCATCTTTAATTCCTGTTCACTTCACCAGATTTTTCACTTCTAGAATTTCCTTGTTTTGTATTTTTCTGTTGTTTCTTTTTCAATTTTCAAGTCTTGAACCATTTTCTTCACCTATTTGACTGTTTCATCCTGGTTTCCTTTGCTTTTTCTAAGAGATTTATTGATTTCTTCTATTTTTTTGTTTGTCATTTCCTATATTTCTGTAAAGGAAATTTTCATCTCCTTTTTGAAAGCTTTTGTCATCAACATAAAGTTAATTTTAACATCATTTTCTTGTGTTTCATCTCCATGACATGTTCAGGTCTTGCTTTTGTAGGATCACTGGGTTCTGGTGATGCCACAGTACTCTTTCAGTTGTTGAATGTAATTTACCAGTGGCATTTACTTATCTGTTCTTTCAACTTGTGTGTTATGCTTCTATCTATGTAGTCTGTTCTCCCAACTGGTGTTGGTTTTGCCCATGTAACCTACTCTGCAGATACCTTCTCATCAATGTTAATAAAGAAAATGTCTAAATACTCATCAAATGATAATTTGATGAAAAAGATGATAAATTTTCAGAATGGAATATTACTCAGCTATTGAGAGGATTGAAAATTTGAACTTCAGTTGACTACCAAGAGCAGGAAGCAATCAGTTTGAGTCAAATAACTCAGATGTAGACAGAGAGAAGCCAGATGTTTTCCCTCCTCTGTGAATGATAAGACTCTTAATAATCTGTAGTTGTCTCACATGCTCTTAATCCCAGAATTTAGGAGGCAGAGGCATCCAGATTTTGTGAGTTTGAGGCTATCCTGGTCTACAGAGCCATTTCCAGGACAATCAGGGCTACACAAAGAAACACTGTCTCAAAACACAAACAACAACAAAACGACTCTTTAAATATAGGTGCTTAATTTGAAGTGCCACTAAATATCAGAAAATGACTAAGGTATATGAGAGGAGCATGTTCTAGGGAAGAAATGTAGAATAGAGCAGTATATTGGGTTATATGGGAATAATGGATCAGGAAGGGTTAAATGGGTGGAAAGCATAAGGCAAGATAGAAAAGGAAGTATGGGTAAGGAAAAATAACACTAAAGTTTGTCAAAAAATCAATTAAAACTACTTATGTAGAACATTCATATAAGCTAGGTCTTAAAGTACACAGTTGAGGTTCTACTGTAGCTGGCCTGCAGGAACTTTTCTCCCAGCCTACCTCCATCCTCTGGGTACTCCACCTCTAAGTGCAAAAAAACCTACCACCTCTTTCATTTCAGTCCGGATAGGCTTTACTTAGTCTTGCTACAGACCACATTTAGGAGATGCTCCCTCTACTTAACCTCTATTCACTTGGGAATTCACCTCTTAATATCAACATAAAAGTAGTCTTGTTTAATGATGGACTTGAAGTTAATATCCAGGAATAAATAATTCAACACACCTAAAGACACCTGATTTTTCACAAAGAAGCCAAAAACACACTGAAATAAAAAACAACAGCTTCAACAAATGATAATAGATCAACCAGAGAGAATCATATGCATAACCCTGCCCAAAGCCAAACTCAACACTCAAAAATAAGAGCAGCCACTCTGAATATGATAGAAAATATATGTATGAGATACCATTTGAGGCAAAAGGTAATCCCCAATAGCTTCCAGCTATGAACTCTGCAATTTAGAACTGTGATTTGTATGAAAGATATGCTGATGCAATATGGGCACATGTGATGGAAGTTACCAACCACTTTTTAATTTATTTTAATGCTTATTCCAGGAGATGATACCTATAAATCACACTAATAAAGTAGCAGAAATCTGAGACTAGATAAGACATAGGCCTCAAGAAAAACCTACTTCTACTGCTATTATCCTGTCATAGGAAGATAAAATGACTCCTAATGGCATATTGCTATACTATACACCAGCACATCAGTCAATCCCCACCAGAGAACTTCCTCTCACTGTATATTGTAAGGAAGAAAAAGATAGCTAACTGGAAAATGTGCAGAAAGCAAGATACTTTTAACATTTAGTCCTAAATGGATGTCTTCATCAAACTCATCCCCAGCCTTTATGGCTCAGAGATTTATGGAGATGAGGAGATAGAAAGAATGTAACAGTCAGAGGTAATAGATGACTCATAAACAGTGTCTTCTATACACAACCAGACTGGTGAACATAAGAACACACAAAAGACAGTGACAGCAGGTGAGTTCAATTAAGGTGTATCAGTACTGAGAAGGGGAAACAGTCAGAAATTCCCATCCATAACTGCAGAGGCCCCAAAATGTAAGCTATTGCCAGCTTGTCTGTCAGAGAGTTTGGAGGTTGTTCAAAATGGTTGACAAGCATAGCTAGGCAGCCCAACTCAGGATGTGATTACTTGGTTCTTTTTACATTAAGATGGCTCATACAAGTATATCCATTCCAACCTGACAGATGATCAGGATATGAAAATGTACTTCTGCTCCTTCTTTTGTAATATGAGGTTACTGGGAAGTGACTGCTTTCAGGGTACTTGGTCTAGAGTAGCTTTACTGACTAAACATGTTAATGTAAACATGGGCAATTTCAGTATTCACTGGAATGCCCTTCCAGTAATGTTCTATGGTTTCTGTTCTATTTTTTCACATGTACCTTCATATTCTTTACTAATATTTTGAATCTCCTTGCCCCTACCCTGGTAAGAGGTGTTTTCATTGAGGCTGATCCTCAAGACATAACCACAAATAAATTTGCTTTTTAAACCATTGGACATAAGGAAAACCAGTTTTCTCCAATAGAGTGCTACTGGGTGTATTAATCACACATCAAGGCAAGCCCCATTCTAGGCAGTAGTTGCCCAACCCACACACACAATATATAATAATTTTGTAAACTTTTGTTTTATTTTACTTTGATTTTGCATTTTGCTTTAATGGCCTTTTACTTGTTTTTATTTTTGTTTATGTAGTCATGTGTGTATCTACTTTGGTTGGAGAAATTCTTTCTTGGTTTCAATTTGATTGTTTTAAAAGAGAAAAGGGATGAAAAAAACCTAAAGCTGTGTATGTAGAGAGAATCTTGGAGGAAATTGAGGATGGAAAACATGATCAAAATGCATTTTGTAAATAATGATATGATGTTACATTAACAAAGATGGGGATGGATCAAAGAACATTTGGGAAGGTAAATTTGTTCAATCACATGCTATAAAATTTGAAATTCTCAAAGACAGAAAAACAAAATTGTTGAACATACTAGGGCATTGGAGAGAGAGAGAGAGACAACCCCATTTTTCATGATGAATTAAAGAAGTAGAATATAGAGAGTTACAAGATATCTTTAAACCAAAGTACATCACTCTCACTTTTTGGAATAAGGAACTATAATATAAAAAGTAAGAACACTGAAATAAGCAAAATACTAACTGTTATATATAAGGATATGTATCATGGCCAAAATATTAATGTCTAGAAGTTATCTAGTCTCAAGCAGGTAAGGCAACTTATCTAAGCTTCAGGTTCCCCACAGTTTAAGTAGTAACTATCTCAAAGCAGTCTCACTGGTTTAGTAGCTTTTAAAATACAAAAAGTGCATTGCTTGCATTATATTAAGTTGTATGTGAGGAATTTTGAATATGACTGGAACACTCAACTGAGAAAAACTATATTTTAGAGAAATTTAAAATTTAAAATTATTAAAAATTAAAAAGTAAAATTATTTTACTGCTTTAGTCAAATTTCAGAAACAGATTTTATTAAATATTTTGTGGGCCATTCATTCTTCACATATTAATTCTTACACCAAGATCAATTTATATGCTATATTCCTGATCACCTATAGGCTACTTCATTATGGATTTTAGTACTGGAATAAAAATGTTTTGAGGATTATTTTGCTCCTATCTTTCTTGAAGATGAGTTAAATTACATATAATAAATAATTGCTCAAGAATGACAATATTCACTGAACCAGCAACCTGGGACAGAGTGGGCCTAAATGCAGCAAACTCCACAGGACGATGACTAAGCCAGCAACCTAGGGCAGAGCAGGCAGGACTGAGGCAGTAAACTCCACAGGATCAGAACTGGGTCAGCGACCTAGGCAAGAGCAGGCCTGAGACAGCAAGATCCATTGGAGTGGGAGTGGATCCAGACCAGGAACATTTGCAGAGGCAGAACTGAGACAGCAACCTGGGCCAGAGCAGGCCTGGGATGGTGAACTATGCATGAGTGGGAGCAGAACCAGACCAATAACATCTACTGAAATAAGACTGAGTCAACAACCTAGGCCTAAGCAGACCTGAGACAGTGAACTCCACAGGAGTAGGTACAGGGGAGCAACCACTGAAGGAAGGACCAGAGCCAGAGACTGCTGCAGGTACAGGCATGAGTCTGAGACGTACAAGGTCTTAGGTAGGAATCAGAGACCTCTGCAGTCCAAGCATGAATCTGGGACCTCTGAGGGAGTAGGACTGAGCCAGGACCTCAGTGGGTATGAGCATCAGTCTGGGACCTCCCAGGGAGTAGGCAGGAACCAGAAACCTCTGTGGGTCTAGGTGTGAGTCTGGGACTTCTGAGGGAGTAGGCCTGGGCCAGGACCTCTGCAAGCTTCGGCTCACCTGAGTCTGGGGCCTCTGAAGGAGTAGATTGGAGCCAGTGACCATTGCAGGACCAACCCCAAGCCGGGGACCTCCACAGAGTGGATCCAGACCAGGGACATTTACAGAAACAGGCCTGAGACAGAAACCCAGTACAGAGCAGGTCTGAGCGAGTGAACTCCACAGGAGCAGAGCAAACTCCTGGGAGTGCTCAGCGACCTCCAGGAACACAGAGTAACCAGTAGGGGTGATTCTCAAAGCATTCTGAAAAGGATGATACAAACCCTTGCAATAACAACAGCTTTTAGAGCCAGGTGATTCTCCCTGAAATATTCAAATCATCCTGAAGAGAGGGGTAAATCCCCTTGCAGTACCCACAGAATGCCAAAGAGAGTGATAGATCCCCACCATGATTTTTATGCAATATGGAAAGTATCCAGAAGAGGGCAATATATCTCAATGCAGTACTCAACGAATTCAGAAGAAGGTGGAGTATCTTTAGGGACTAAAGAAATTCCCTATCTTTAGCCTACAGCAAGCAGAAATAGTGCTAGCTCTACCATCCATAATAAAGTCATCCATAAGAGAGCAGTGGGGCCTCTAGAAACACCCAAAGTATCCTAGAGAGAAAAAATAATCCCAATTCAGATCCTCTTGTAATACTAAAAGTACTCAGAGAGAGGAATAGGTTGCCTCTTTAAAGGTTCTTGTATCATCCAGAAGGGAATTATAGATTCCCTTGCAATGTCAAACATATCCAGAAGGGGTTGTTCAATCCCCATAAAAATTTCCAAGAGATGCCCTAAGAGTACAGAAGAGTTATAAATGCTATGCATTACCCAAAGAACACAGAATGTGATTGCTTCCCATTCAATTCTGTCAATGTCAAGAGAAGAGCAATAAATTCCTATGCAGATTCCTATGCAGCACACAAATGATCCAAAAGAGAATGATGGTTTCCCGTACAATAACCAAAGCACACAGAAAAGGAAGTCAGAGC
Organism: Bramus lutescens; assembly: GCA_001685075.1. NCBI lineage: Eukaryota > Metazoa > Chordata > Mammalia > Rodentia > Cricetidae > Bramus > Bramus lutescens. The sequence continues at coordinate 48,617 of LOEQ01006074.1, forward strand.
CTCTTGAAATGCTCAAAGCATTTAGTAGATGTCAATAGAGCCCATGTAACCCAAAAAGTCCAAATGAGGGTGTTTGATCCATTTGCAGTTTCTCAGTCCAGAAGAATGCTAAGGAGCCCAATATAGTATCCAAAACATCTAGAAAAGGGCAAAAGATTTCCTTACAGTACCTAGAGCAACTAGAAGAAGGTTGTACTTGCTAATTTTATGTCAACATGATACACAAATTAGAGTTATCTGAAAAAAGGGAACCTCAGTTGAGAAAATTCCCTGAGATCCAACTATAATGCATTTTCTTCATTAGAGATTGATGGGAGTGGTCAGAGCCCATTGTAGGTGCTGTTATCCTTGCAATGGTGATCTCAGGGATGAGAATTCTGGTTGAACAAGCATTGGGTAAAAGTTAGTAAGTAGCACCTCACCATCGCCTCTTCATCAACTACTGTCTCTATTTTTCCACTCTGAGTTTTCAATATGATTTCATTCCATGATGAAGAGCAATATGGATAGGTAAGCCAAATAAATACTTTCCTTTTCAATTTTCTGCTTGGTCATGGTATTTCATTGCAACAATAGATACCTGAACAAGGGTAATTGATGTCATGCAGAACTTAGGGCACCAAGAAAAGGTGGATGATTCCCATGTAGTACAAAAATTAAAGAATGGAATACATCCCTTTCCTATAACTAAAAAAATAAGAGGACAATAGCTACCCATGCATTACCAAAAAGAGGGAACTGGCTCCCCATGCAGTACCCAAAATATCCAAGAAAGGGGCATAGATCTGCTTACTGTAGAGAGAACATCCAGAAGAGAGTGATAAATCCCCTGGTAGCCTTGCCATTCTCAAAGCCTCCAGAAAAGGTCAATAGTATTCCTTGCACTTATCAAAACACTCAGTATAGCTTGATACATTTTTCTCATATTTCCCAAACCACCCAGAAGAATGATTCCCCATGAAATGCATAAAAATAATCAGAAAAGTTCAACAAATTTTAGTACACGACCCAAAGAAGCAGAAAGAGAGACAGATCTTCATGTAATATGGAAAGATACGAAGGAGGACTATAATCTTCCCATAAAATATTGTCAGTGACCAAATGAGTATGATAGAACCACATGTATTACCCAGAGTACACACAAAAGATGATATCATCCATGCAGTTTCACCATCAGCCAAATGATAGGGATAATTCCTGATACAATACTTATAGCAACCAGAAGTGAGGGCTAGTACCCCATGCAGTAACCAAAGTATTTATAAGGGTCAGTATATCCCCTTGCAGTACTCAAATCACTTAGAAGACAGCAATGGTTTTCCATGCACTACCAGCAAATGATAATAGAGGACAATTGCTTCCAGGCTGTATCCAAAGCACCTAGAAGAGGACAGTATATTCCCCAGGCAGTACACAAAGTATCCAGAAGAATGTGATAGATCTTCATGAAGTAATCAAATGTCTTAATCATTTTTCCATTACTGTGAAGATATTCTTGGACTACAGCAATTCTTATAAAGATTCATTTAATTGGAGCCTGCTTATAGTTTAAGAGGTTTAGCCAGTCCATTTTATAATGGTAAGAAGTATGGTGGGAGGTCAGAATACCAGGTTCTGGAGAATGAGCTGAGAATTTTACATCTAAATCCAGAGACAGCAGGAAAAGGGAAACATTGCACTTTGATTAAGCGTTTTGTAAACTCAGAGCCTACCCCAAATAAAACCCTTCCTCCAATAAGGCCACATCTCCTTATTTTTTCCACACATTGTCACTTCCTGGTGACCAAGTTTTCAAATCTATGAGTTATAGAAGATATTCTTCCTCATCCCACATCCAAAAGCACCAATAATAGGGCAAGAGATCCATATTCAGTACCCATAACATCCAGAAGAATGTGATAGCTTCAATTGCAGTACCTTCAGTGACAGGATGAGGGAGATAAATATGCAGGAAATACTCAAAGCACACAGAGGAGGACAATAAATTCACATGCAACAGTAACTTCAGTGACCAGAGGAGGGTAATAGTCCACCAGTAGTACCCAAAGAACCCTGTTAGAAGGTATTAAATTCCTTTTATGTAAACCATCATGAAGAGGGTGATAAATTTCCCTGCATAATTCACACCAGAAGAGGGAGATAGCTTCTGTGTAGTACATACAGACACCAGAAGAAAGCGATTGATACTCATTTATCACCAAAAGAATCCAAAAGAATAAAAGTGGGATCCACATCTAGAAGAAGGTGACAGAAGACAAATAAACCCAATGTAGATATAATTACACCACTCAAAGCACCCACAGAAGTGGATATATCACCATGTGGTAACCACAGAATTTAGATAAGGTGGATATATCCCATTGAAGTGCTAAACATACACAGGTGAAGATGTTGGAGCTTCGTGCCAATCCCAATGAAATACTCAAAGAATCCACAAAAAGGCTATATATCTTATGTTGCATCTAAACCAAATAGAAGAGGGAAATACATCCCGACCAAAAAAAAAAAAGACATTCAGTAGAAGTTAATAAATGTTTTTACAGTACTAAAGCAACCAGAATAGGGTGATAGATACCCATGCAGAGTCTAAAGCATCCAGAAGAGGTGCTGAATTCCAATGAAATCCTCAAGTCATCCAGAGAAGAGTGATAAAGCTCTTGAATTTACCTAAATCAACAAAGATAGCTCCATACGTTGTCCTGCAATTCTCAATGCACCGATCAAACAACAATGAATTACTCATGCACCAATGAAAATATCCGCAGGTGTAAGATAGACATGTTTTACTGATGGGGAAGCTCAGCCAATCACCTTTTTGGCTAGGGCGTGGCCTCCTGGAGCCGGGGAACATAAACTTGGAGATCCAGGTGCGCGTGCTCTCTTCTTCTTTTGATTTCTCCCTTTCGCGCGCTGGACCCTGGTTACGTGANGTTACGTGAGTTCATTGTTTTCCAATTATTAAACTAAATCTGTTATATTGAACTGGTCTGGTTGATCCTAATTTACCGGTAAACCATGCCCATCATTTTACAATACCCAAAGTAGCCCAGAAAAGATTCATAGAATCCTGTGCAGTAAACAAACCATTACGAATATGGCAAAAGAGAGCAATGCAGTACCCAAAGCATCTAGAATAGGGTGATCAACATGCAGTACCCAGAGCTCCCAGAATAGGGTCCATGCAGGACCCTAATCATTCAGAAAAGGAAAATAGAATCATATGCTGTATCCAAGTATCAATAAAACAGTGATAGTTCTCCTTTTAGTAGACAAAGCTCTAAAAGAATGATAGACCCCATTCAGTTCTGCATGAAATACTCAAGGAATCCAGGTGATACATAACCATGCTATACTCAAATGGATCCAGTAGAGGGCAATACAGCCCCTTATGTAAGGGCCCATACTTACTGAACCCAGATTATCTGATATGTCTGAGGGGAGTTAAAGAAGGCCATTCAGAGGGGTCACAGCACAGTTAAAGCAATGAAAATCTGATTGAAGTGCAATAATAATTTTTAGACATTTGTCAGAAACAGAGTATAAAGGCAATTGCCAGAATCAATGTAGTTATAGTTGCCAGAATACAAATACATTTGCAAGGTACAGAGGGCCTTATCCAACTGTCATGTCAAGGTTCCCTGTTTCCCTGACTACTAAGGGAACATAGAGAAAAACACAAGCCTCAATTAAATGCTTTCTTTATAAAAATTGGCTTAGTCATGATGAATCTTCACAGTAATAGAAAAGTGACTAAGGCATTTGGGTACTGCATGGGAATATACCAACCTCTTCTGAATGTCTTGAGAGGCATGCATCATAGGCTTTCAGGTTAGAGTCTATGGCTCCTGGGGCACAATGTGCCTTCCATTTTCTCAGAGATCAGTGCATTCCCTCAGGCATTTTAGCATTCGGACCACTATCATAGATTGCCATGCAGCACTCAACGTATACAGAACAGTGCAATAAAGCCCTCTGAAGTTACCAAATCACTTAATATAGCCAGCTAGATGGCCTTATGTTTTCCACAACATCCAGAAAAGGACAAGTATTCCACATGCAGTACACAAAACATCCCATAGGAAGTGACAGATTAATTTTTCAGATTGTGACAGCAACAAGACAGTTATAGCTTTCCATGTAGTACTGTCAATGACCAAAAGAATACCTTAGAACCATACCCAGTACCAAAAAAACCAAAATGGGGACATAGAGCATCATGCAGTACTGAAAGTATCCAGAAGAGATTGATAAAGTCCCTTTCAAATCTTATGTACTATGCAAAGCACCAAAAGCATAAGATAGGGCCACACAAAGTACCACAAGCTCCAATTAAAGCAGACAGCTGAGAACTCACATCTTCCACCTGCAACATGAAGGTAAAAGTGGGAACCTGAAATGGTGTTGAAAGACCCCGCTAGTTTGCCCATCATAGCTATGTACTTTATTTTTTAGTTTTCTGTTGGGAATTTTCCATTACAGTCATAAAGTTACAAAACATCCAAGGTTGGAATGTTCCCTGATTAGTCTGAACCAGATGGGCCTTGATGGTTAACACCTGTGTTCTGGTCAATTGGTCAGCCTGCCCCAAACTCAAGGCCGGCAGGAAAAGAACAGAGAGATAAGGGATATTGGGAATGCTGAGTTGTCCCTCAGATGAAGAAACAACCCTGTCCTTAAATGAACTCATCGCCTTATTTGAAATAACCAATGAGAACCCTGTAACCATGCATCTGTTTCTGTAAGTTGCTTCTGGCTTCCCCAACCATATAAAAGCAACCCCTGACTTCAGCTTGACATGCTCAGCTACCCAAAAAGCTGCAGCATCCACAGGCACCTGTGTATTCAATAAACCACCTCTTGCTCTTGCATCCTGAGTGCTGAGCCTTGTTCTTGGGGAAGGGGATCTGGGGGTCTTTCATTTGGAGG
>LOEQ01006074.1:64768-79765 GCA_001685075.1 Bramus lutescens
AAAGCAAAGGACACTGTCATTAAGACAAAAAGACAACCTACTGATTGGGAGAAGATCTTCACAAACCCCACATCAGACAAATTTCTGATCTCCAAAATATATAAAGAATTCAAGAAGCTAGACATTAAAACTCTTAATAACCCAACTGAAAATGGGGTACTGAACTGAACAGAGAATTCCCAACAGAACAATTTCAAATGTCCAAAAGATACTTAAGGACATGTTCAACTTCCTTAGTTATCAGGGAAATGCAAGTCAAAACACCTTTGAGATACCATCTTACACCTGTCAGAATAGCTAAAATCAAAAACACCAATGATAACCTATGCTGTGGTGTGAATGCAAACTGCACGCATCTGTCTTCTGTCTTCTTTGGTGGAAATAGAGTGCTTCTAGGAGCCAACCAGTCTCTGTTGTGAAATGTCTTTTAATAATTAAACGTTTAAATGCCATATTCCACAAATCTCTGAGCAATTAAGGGTTGTTTATCAGGTATAGATAAGTTTAACTACAATATAGAATCTGCCTGGAGAGATGGGTCCTAGCTTGACTGTAACTTACAATAGTGGAGAACAGTTTAATATGTTTTAAAGAAGGGTTTGATTACATATACAGTATTTTTTGTAAGAGATTTAAAATTACATACTAATTTAAACATGAGACTTAGTGGTTTTGTAGTCTGGAATGAGATATAATGAATGAACAATTATAACATTTAATAGCAAATATATGTGCACTTACACCCAGTTGAATTTGAGTTTTATAAACATATAGTTAAATGAAAAGTGAAAAAAAGGAAGCTGGCTAGTGGTGAGACCTCATGTGGAGAGTCTACTTTCAGGGCTCTATGGCTGGGGGTGGAACCTCTGGCTCCTCCCTTTGTAAGCTCAAAGAAAATGGTAGCAGCCATGGTTGTCCATGTGGTATGACTATTTAAATTTATCTGTCCACTGGAAAAATTTAGAAATGTGGTTGGTTTTCCATACCTGAAAATGTGAGAACAGCAAAAATGCAAACCCCAGGGCAAGTAGCTGGACACCGCCAGGCTAGCACAGGGGTTGATAATAAAGCTGAGCTGATTCCCAGCCCATAGCTTAGGAAGCACAGTCCTTACAATGGCAAGGACCACTTATGAGAGGTCTGAAAAGAAAAAAAAAAAAAACAAAACACACACACACACACACACACACACACACACAAACATCACGAGGACCACTCCAAGTAGTCTACTTGCATTTTTAGCTATGGGAAACAATGAGGCAAAAAAATATCCAAGGGGCCCTGGGCTCCAAAAACAAATGCACTGCTCAGTCAGTGAAATACTTAGGGAGAACTTGAGAAAGGGCAGTCATGCGAGAGGCACTAGGCCATAAAGGAAACAGTCTCACCAATTGTCCCAGTGGATGGACAGAAAGTTGGGGAGTGGGCTGATAGAAGTCTAGGTTTAGGATTTTCATCCACAATGCAATACTGCTAGAAACAGGCATCCATGAATGAAGAGAAACAGATTCTGCTGCTGCACCTGGAAGCAGCATCCGGGGAGGTGCCTCCAGTGGGAGAGAATGTTCGTTATGCTGCCAAGCTGGGAATCAGAGTGGAGCCCATGAGACAGATCAAGGAGCAACAGCAATGGGAGAAGTGGGGAAAGGAAGAAAGGGGGGGGGATAAGGGAGAGAGGCAGAAGTTGCCTCTCCAGAAGAAGGGCAGAGAGAGAGGAGGAGGAAGAGTAAGAAGAATTTAGAGACAAAAACATAAGTAAACAGCGAGACTAGGCAAGGAAAACCTCAGTAAAGATAGCAGGACTTGGTAACTTGTCCTGCCCTTAGTTAAGATTGTGGTGAGGTTATCTGCTCTTAGTTAAGATGGCAGTGAAGTCATCTGACCTTAGTCAAAATGGCGGTGGTCAGGTGTTGTATGGAGAAACCACGTTTTTAGAACAGAGGGAGTTAATATAAATATAATAACATATAATATATAATAACATATAATATAAATATAATAACATAAAGGCTGTGTAGAACATATATTTGAAACAAAATTACATCTGTGTGGCCACACCATTAACATATTCTATCATACATAAAAAAGAGAGGAAAATTACTCAGCCCCATGAGCCACTCTATCGCTGAGCTGCTGTGGCAGGGAGCAAGGGCTTGAATTGAAAACAGATGCCTGGAAGATTTGACTAATCTTTTTAGTTTCCACAGGAACAGCAGTAGAAGGGATTGAATAGGAGGACTGGGAGCTAGAGGAAAAGAGCATTTTCAGACAGGTGAGGAAGGGGCTGCCCAGTGAATGGAAAAGCAGAGCCAGCTGGACACCGGCAGCGCCTTTACAGGTAGGTGGTTGATAGGTTTATTTTCTATAACTGAAAATGTGAAAACCTGCAAAAACAACGAACATCTCAAGGCCTATACAGGAATGTCTCCTCTCTATAAGCAGGGTGTTAATGTAGCCTGACTGACCCTGGTCCAGATGACTCAGAAGCCAGAGGCTAGAGGCTGCCCTAAGCAGTCTCTCACAGGGGGGAGGGGCACTTATGAGCAGTCCAAAACAAAACAAAACCAAAATCCAAGGGACCCAACGGTCCCAAAACATAAGCACTGCTCAGTGGGTAAGTGCTAGAGTAGGAGGACCCCGGGGCAATCCAGTCACGATTTATCTATGGGAAGCAACTGGAGATGAATATCAATGAAGGGCTCAATGACAACCATGAAGGCTGTGACTGGGGGCTTTTCTCCCATTTCTAGGAACACCAGAGGGTTGCTAGGAGGTCAGCAGTCAAATCCTCAGGTTTGGAGAAATGGTTAAGCTGATCAATTGAAGCCACTGCTGTGCGAAGAGTTTGGTGCGCCCCCCCGTTTCTCTCTTATTCCTTAGTTACATTTGATCGCAAAATCTTTTCCCAACTCATTACTCTAAAGTAATGTTTGTCTTTGAAGTTGAGGCATATTTCTTGTATGTAGCAGATGGATGGATTCTATTTTTTAACCATTCTGTTAGCCTGTGTCTTTTTATAAGTGAACTGAGCCCATTGATATTAAGAAATATTAATGGTCAGTGACTGCTAGTTCCTGTTATTTTTGTTTTTGTTGTTGTTGTTGGTATTATTTGTGTGTTTTCCTTCTTTGGGATTTGCTGTTGTGGGATTATCTTTTGCCTGTGTTTCTGTGGGTATAGCTAAATTTCTTGGATTAGATATTTCCTTCAAGTACTTTCTGTAGGGTTGGATTAGTTTTCATTTTGGTTTGTTTTGTTTTTCAAGACAGAGTTTTTCTCTGTAGCTTTGGAGTCTGTCCTGGAACTAGCTCTTGTAGACCAAGGTGGCCTTAAACTCATAGGGATCCATCTGCCTCTGCCTCCCGAGTGCTGGGATTAAAGGCATGCACCACCACTGCCCAGCCAGATTAGTTTTTAGACATGGTTTAAATCTGGTTTTGTCATGGAATATTTTGCTTTTACCATCTATGGTGATTGAAAACTTTGCTGGGAATAGAAGTCTGGGTTGGCATCCATTGTTTTTTAGTGTCTTCATAATGCCTGTCCAGGACTTTCTGACTTTCATTGTTTCCATTGAGAAGGTGGCTATAATTTTAATAGGTCACCCCTTATATGTTATTTGAATGTTTTCCTTTGCAGCTCTTAATATTCTTTATGTTGTGTGTTTTGTGTTTTGATTATTATGTGGCATGGGGACTTTTTTTTGGTCCAATCCATTTGTTGTTCTTTCATAGGCATGTTCTTCTTTAGGTTGGAAAAAAATCCCTTTATGATTTTGTTGATATATTTTCTGTGTCTTTGAGCTGGACTTCTCCTTTTTCTATCCCTATTATTCTTAGGTTTGGTCTTTTTCCGGTACCTCAAATTTCCAGTATATTTTCTGTTAAGAATTCATTGGAGTCAACATTTTCTTTGACTGATACATCTATTACCACTATCATGTCTTCCATGTTTGAGATTCTTTCTTTCATCTCTTGTATTCTGTTTTTAATGCTGTGTCCATAGATACTGATTGTTTGCCCAGATTCTCCATTTCCAGATTTCCCTCAATTTATGTTTTCTTTATGGCCTCTATTTCAGTCTTTAAGTCTTGAACTGTTGCCTTCACCTGTATGCTTCTTTTTCTTGATTTCCTTTAAGGAATTTGTTGATTTCTTCCAATTTTTGTTTGTCTTTTCCTCCATTTCTTTAAGGTTTTTTCCATTTATCTTTAAGGGCTTCAATCATCTTCATAAAGTAATTTTAGGTCATTTTCTTCTGCTTCGTCTCTGGTTGAATGCTCAGGTCTTGCTGTTGTAAAGCTGCTAGCTTCTGGAGGTACTATATGGCTCTTTATATTGTTGAATGTATACTGTTATCTACCTATCTCTTCCACCAATCTGTACAGGTAGAGCCTGTGCCTCAGGGGGTGGTAGATGGAGTCTGTCTCTCCATTGATCTCTCATCTAGGAGCAGGTAGGACAAAAGACTCAGCAGGTCACACCTCTAGGTGCAGGAGCTCCTGAGGCTCAGTAGATCCTGGACACAACTGAGTATCAAGTACAGATAATGGGAATGGAGTCTGTCTGGGACACAAATACTCTTTCTCCTAGAAATGTCTCACTATAGTTTCTGGAATCCATCGCTACTGCTCACACTTCTGTCCCTCCCCAGCAGGGTCACCTGGTTGTGCCTCTGTTGCTCATGTTTCTGCTCCTCCCATGTGGAGCTTCATGGCATGCCACCACTGTTCATGCTTTTTCTCCTCCCTGTATAAGATAGTTCTTAAGTGGCTTGTGTGTTCTCATTGTCTTAAATAATGATGATCTGTGAACCAGCAGTGGAATGAGAGCATTTGAGGGTGGGCTGTTGGCATGGCATCCTGGAAAATACTAATGTCAAAAACAACAATAAAAAAAAAGAACAACAAAAAACAGAAAACAACTCACTTTAACATGATTGAGAGACTAATACCAGTATTGTAATACTAATACATGACCTGGGAACACAGGCTTAGATAACCTCAAATGCTATATTTTAAATGAACTTTTTTTATGAAGTTTTTACTAAGAGAACAAATAAATCAAGACACTTTTTAAATACATTTGGTGGGACTATTAGGGAAGTGAAAAAGTATAACAGGCACTGTTTATTATAAGCTTAAGGCACTGACATTATTCTTAGCATTTTAGTTTATTAAAAACTAGTGATGCTTGTACATTCCAAATGATTTACCAAATAGTCACAAAAATCTGTTTAGTACAGAGGAGGACAATAAATCGCTATTAAGGATCCTAAAGTTTAGCCAAGGTCGTTTGGCTCCAGGATTGCAGCATTCTAAGCTTCACACCATCATTGTAGCTCTAAACAGTTAATCACCATAATATTTCCTGGAATTTTTGAACATGTTAAGCAGGCACTCTTCTACTCTAGCCCTCACTGATAAAATCAGAAGCAATTATTGTGTGCCTCCAACAGGAAAAGTGAAAATGGTGATAGCATTTTTTTTCAAATATTATACTCTCTTCATGATGTATTATGGTACAAATGGCAAAATTTGGACTTTATTTTAAGTAGTGGATAATGAATCCTATAGCCTATTCAGTGTAGGCATGCTCTCTACCACAAAATTATGTCCTCAGACTTTATTTTACTGTTATATTTGTGACAAGGACTCAGAAAGATGTTCAGTCTGGCCTTGAACTAAATTTATAGCCTAGGTCAACATTGACCCTGAAGCAGAAGTCTCATCTTCCACAATGCCCTGTATTATCAATCACAGCTGATTATATTTTATGTGTAAAATTAATAAATCCATGCTCATTGAACTAAAAGATAAAATTCTATATAACATGGTTCTCTCAAGACTTAGGATCTTTTTCTACTGAAAACAAAAACCCAAACCCCAACAACAAAGACAGCCCATTGTCAATTTTAGCATTTGCTTTTGGCCATAAAACCAATGTATTTACTCAAGTAATCATGTAGAAAAGAAGCCCTATACAAATTTCTTTTGCCAAAGAGGCTGCCATCATTCATCTATAGACAACATGAGGATTCATCTGAAAACTGTATTCAAAATTTTCCACAACAATGATTTTTATATAATGCTCAAAATTATGCTGATGTAGGATGTCTTTCTGTATATACTTTTGCTTTCTTTGTATAATCAATAAAGCTCTTTCATCCATTGTCTTAGCAGAGTAGAGCTAGGCAGAAAATCTGAACAGAGATATAGAAAGATTAGGTGGAATCAAAGAGATGCCAGAGGACCTGGTTTCAATTTTCAGCACCCACAAGACAGTTCACATCTGTCCATAATTAGATATAAATGCAGGCAAAATACCAATGTACATAAAATAAAAATAAATCATTTTTGAAAGTGCATATTATCTTTGCTATTATCCTTGTATAAATGAGTTATTCAAATGATTACTTCAACCCATATTGTGGAATGTGATTGGTTGGGGTCTGCTTCTGAATGATATTCATTGGTAAGGTTGTTCCATAAATAACATAGTTAAGCAGTTTCTAGAAGTCAGTTATTTTCTCATATATCCCTGAAGCAGACTGAATTGTTTCAAATCTAAAGGCAGAAAATGACCTCAATGTCTCCCCATCAAAACACCAGATGTTTTCTTTGAGGCCTTTATTCACTGATTATAATTCAGATAGCCAAGTCCAGAGCTGCTTGAGATTAGCCCCCTGCTTGGCTTCTTGCTCAGGGTTCTTTGGCTGTTGCTATTTTGAGACTGGGTCTCATGATATAGCTTTGAAACTCATTATACAGACCAGGATGGCCTGAAACTCAAAGACATCTGCCTGTCTCTGCCTTCTGAGTGCTGGGATTAAGGTGTGCACTACCACTCTTGACTCTGCCCAGCATCCTCTACTCCGAGGCAGCACCACTCCATGTCTACCTTTGTACAGAATGTAAATGGGATTATTTCCAGTTACTGCCATGACCATGCCAAAACTTTTGTTTTTTCTTTTACCTAATAAACATTGGAAAGATTGTGAACATTTTCTGCCTACTTTGTGCATAAAATATAAAAAGACTAAAACTTCAACTTTATATGGAATTTTGATGTAATAAAATCTAATTTTTATGTAGGAAACTATCTCCTTAGTAAATCCTTGTTTACCAAACTGTCAATGTCCTATAGTCATACAAAAGACAAATTAAAGTTTAAGTTGCTATTTCAAATACTCTTTTAGAAAGTAAAGATTTAAAAACTGAGACTCCTGTTTCTCAGATATAAAGAAAGTACTCTATTAGATCTTAATATTTAAAAAGCTTATTTTCTTGGTTTAATAAAATTAGAAGTTTCACAAGACTTGAGTTTATGAAATCATAAAGTTTTAAGGAAATATCTTAATTATTCTATTGCTATCACAAATAATTATGTTAATTAATGGTGATTTGAAGTATAATTAGGAAATATATATCATTCTAACTACTCAATATGCTGATTTTATAACAGTCAGAACTAACATTTGATCTTTCAAACATTGTTAGATTAAGTGCTGTGACATTCCCTTAGGAGTATTGAGCAAGGATGAGCAGGAAAAAGTGAGCATTTTTTTGTCAGAGCTGAAGAGATTACTTTATTTCTGCACCTTTAGCTGAGTGAAGCATGATGTGTGATTCCCCTCTGAATGCTGTAAATGTTTTATTACCATTAATTAGTAAAGAATATGCTTTGACCTATGTCAAAGAAGAATATAGCCAGGCTGTAAGGGATATATAGATAGAGTAGTCAATATCAAAGAGATGCTATGTAGTTGCCAAAAAAGACAGACAACAAATATTTACCAGTAAGCCACAGCCTCATAACAATATAAAGGTAAATGGAAATGGGTTAATTTAAAATATGTGTTAGCCAGGAATACAACTAAGCTAGTTGGCCAAGCAGTGTTGTAATTAATATAGTTTTTGTGTGATTATTCAGGTCTTGGCAGCTGGAAGCAAGCAAGCAGTGTCTGATTAGAAAATGGTGCCACAACATGGGCCAGATACATTCACATAAAACCTGACAGAGCTCGGAAAGGAATTATAAGCACAAAAGGACAGAGTTAAACACAACTTCTTGGTAACAACATTTTCTTAGATGTGCTCTGTTTGCTACAAGCAAGCAGAGGTGTGATTCCTTAAAGAGAAGGCTTCCTGGCTCAGCATTAGTAACCAACATGTATGGTTCCTTTAAGAGCCAGCTTGCTGGTTGATGCTGGTCATGTTACAGAACACTTAAGGGGGTTTGTGATCAGTGTGCTACTAGCTGCTTAATGGCAATATAAGACCTGTTGTGTCCCTAGAGCTGGAGTGTTGAGCATGGCTCAGAAGGGATGAACATACACCTTCACAATGTTGGACAGGGTGGAGCCCAAAGGTCTAGAGTTGGTCCTAGACATGGCTGCTTAACATTAAAAAAGTCTCTTCTAGTCAGAAAATAATTACAGATACACAATAAAAACATGTTCACACAAATTTAAACCTCTGAATAGGTCAAATATGTTTTAAAAATGTATGTAGGCATGGGAGAGAGAGAGAGAAAAGAGTATAGACAATTAAAAAAAGAAAGCAAAAGTAATATAAAAGAGTATAGTCGAAGATTAAAGTAGTAAAGATAATTAAATATTAAAAGTAATTGAGTTAAAAAATAAGCTATAGAAGGATGGAAAATACACAGTGAGTCTGGATTATGCATATTATTGTGCTTTATTTGAATTTTTTGACTTCAGGGAGACATTTGTTTCTGAGGGCTGCTAAGTTAAATCAACATAAAGGTATTTTGACTTCAAAATTTGGGTCTAATGATATGATGCTTTGGAAAAGTGGTTCTGATTTTGTTTCCATAGAAGATGAGAACCTGTGGATTCAGGCTGATGTGGTTTGATGAAAGAAGGTCCCCTGAAAGTTCTCCATGAAGCCTAAATTTACTTTGCCCAATAAAAAACAGTTTGGAAAAAATATGCTGAAATTTCCAAAATGATTGTTTATAAATGTTTGTTTTCTTTTTAAAAGGGATGTTTATAAATGTTTAATGCTCACAGTCAATTTTTTTTTAAATAAGGGGGATATGCTAGAGAGTTGAATACTTTGTATTGTTATGGACGTTGTTCTATCAATACAAATTTAAGGTTAATTTTTTACACTGTGTATATATATTTCTACTCTTATTTAAGGGATTATGTTATGCAACTCATTTAGATATGTAATGCATAGTTAAGATACAGATTAAAAGATAGTAATCTATAAAAGTCAAAGTGTAATCATGTTAATTAGGTTTTCTAGATGTACAGAGATATATTTTAGATAGATAGGTATTCTTCAAACTTTTCAAAGACCTGCAGAACATGGCATTTAAAATGTTTTAAGAACTTAGACTTTCCTCAACAGTGAGACATATCTACTTCTGGCAGTAATAATTATTTCATAAAGGTTGATGGGCATTGAAAACTCTTTATGGAATTTGCTTTCAATGTAACAAAGACAGCCATTTGGGCAATAAACTGTTCTTGCATGAACTGCTTTATGGTATGCTGTATGAAATGGACATGTAGGAGCCAGAAAAAAGTGACTGCTGAACTTCCCAAAAGACGTGATGGTCCTTCAGGGTCCCTGCTTCACAGAAGAAACTGCCAGACATTCTTCAGTACACAGAAGAAACTGACAAATTTTGCCATTACAAGGCAGGACATATCTTCAAATTTCCTGTCTGATGGAAGAGTCTTCCAGATACTATTGGCCTGCAGGATGAAGATGGATGCCTCAAATGTTACTGAAGAACTTTGGGTGACTATTCAGGCAATGAGATGTCTGTCAATTCTAGAACTTTGGAAGTTATTTACAAAGCACTTTCTGTTTACTTAGATAATATTATATCCTTCTGGTGTCTTTAATGGAGTTAAAGACAGATAGTTATAATTATAGTTTCCCTTAGTTATAATAAAAGATAAATTAGATGTGAAACTTTAGATATACAGAAAATATTGTAACTGTAATTCTTGCTTAATACCTGTTTTGTTATATGTAATGTTACTATCTTAGAGTTAAAAAACCTTCCTTTTTATTTAGACAGAAAAGGAGAGATGATGTGGGGTTCACCTCTGTATGCTGTGAATGTGTTTTATGCCATTGGTTATAAAGAAAGTATTTCAATCTATGGTAGGGCACAATATAACCAGGCTGGAAGAGATATAGAGAGAAGGTGGAATCAAAGAGATGCCATGTAACTGCCAAAGGAAAGAGACACTGGATTGTTATAAATATGTCACAGACTCATGCTAATACACAGATTAATAGAAATGGGTTAATATATGTGTTAGCCAGAATATGCCTAGGCTAATAGGCCAAACAGTGTTATAATTAATTTAGTTTCTGTGTGATTGTTTGGGTCCGGGTGGCCAGGAACAAATAAGCAGTCTCTGTCTACAGAAGAAGAAGAAGAAGCAAATTCTTGGACCATAGAGAAGGAGCAGAACTCTGCTGGGAACCCCCTTGTGTGGGGGGGGGCAGAGCAAAAGTCAACTGTAATGACTCTCTCTAGGAGAGGAACAGGATTGCTATATCCTGTGGGGAGACTATCTCCCATTGCACTCCAGTTTCAGGCACTGTCCAACTTCCTGACAAATCCGGATACTTTTCCAGAACTAAGCTGTCCTACTGCAACTCTAGGTATAGCCTGACTTCCCAACAATTCAGGCTATCTTTCTCTCCAGGAATGAGCTGTTCTATTGTGTCTCTAACCTCCAGAGCTGTCCTATTATGGCTCTACCATCAAAAACTGTGCTATTGTAGCTCTAGATATATCCTGACTTCTCAACAAGTTAGAATAACTCTCTCTCCAGCTGCTGAGCTGTGCTACTATGGCTCTACCCTCCAGAGCTGAACTATCACGGATAGCTTCCCAATAATGCAGGATACCTCTTCCTCCATGGATGAATGGCCCTATTTTGTCTCCAGTATTCAGGTCTCTCCTGTTGTGGCTCTACCCCTCCAGAGCTGTCTTACTGAGGCTCTTCATTTAACCTGACTTCCCTACAAGTCAGGACACCTTTGTAGCTCCAGAAGTATAACACTTGCCTGCATATTCAATGCATTATATCATCTACTTGAAATAGCTCTGTGCTTATATTTTGTCAAGATGACCCAGCTATTGAGAAAAGAGGCATATTTATATCACATATAACTACTGTTTTGGGGTTTATCTCTGCCATGAGTTATAGTAGTATGACTTTTATGAATATAAACATGGAAGAGTTTGACATTTTCATGCTTATGTCAATAGTGTCTTCTCAGTTGATGATTTCCTTGATTAGAATGAGTGACCTCATTTATCTCTTCTGATTAATTTTTATGTCAATTTTCTTCAGATATTAGAAAAGCAACACTTGGTTGAATAATTGTTCATTTCCATGGAATACATTTGTACATTCTTTTTTACAAATGTTTTTCCTATGCTTGGAGGTAAGATGAATTGATTTTGAACAAAAATAAGATGAGTTTTACTTAATAATATATTTAGCAAACATCTACCTTTTGATAGGGGACCTTAGGCCATTATCATTTAAATTAATATGTGAATACTGATTGTTATGATTTTATATTTGCTTTTCTTCTGCCTTTGCTATCAGTATTATATTCTATTCCAGTAGTTGTAGCTTCATGTGTTTGTAGACTCCAATTTCAGGCAGAAGTATTGTGCTCAGGATTTTGTATTTAGCTGTTTCAGTAAACATGAAATGTTTAGTATATTCATATCATTAAACACTTTTCTTTCTCTTTCAAGTAGAGCAGACAGGTTTCCTGACTAAATTAGTCTAAATGTCAACTATGATGTTTTAGAATGTTGTCTACATTACCCCAAACTTTGGGGCCTTTTAAAGTTTATATAGATAAGTCAGCTGTTATTGTGTTGTATATATTTTTACATGTGATTACTATTTTGTTCTTTTGTTTCCAAAAACCACTCTTTTCTCTGTATATTTAGTATCAGTGTATATTTAGTGTCAGTTGTTTGTTTCATGATTCTATTTTATGTTCTTTGTGATTCTTGTATTTATATGGGTATGTTTCCTTAATGGGAGTGACATTTTCTTCTATAAACAAATTTAGGAACTGATCTATTACAATGACCTGATTTATTACAGAGACTTCCATATTTCATGCACTGTATGTATAGATTTTGTATTTTGTGGTATCCCAAAGTCCCTGTGTGTAGGGCCCGGGTCTACCCCTGCTCCTGGGGTTCATCTTGAGGACAGTTTCTGGTCAGCCAGCTAAAACATTCTGATCCTGTGCTCCCTCTGCCTGGCCTGGTGATTAGCTGTAGGGCATTCAACTGATCTCCTTTTGAGTGACCCAGGTCTCTTGTGTGTTCTTTCAATCTCTAGGCCCTTACCTGGCTCACATATGGTACAGTGGTGTGTGAACTGTACCAAGAGGGTAACACAAAAATCAGGTGTTACAATTGGAGGAACCACTGGGATCATCAGGAATTACAGTCGGAGGCCCATCAGCGAGATCTGGAAGTAGGAGACCCTTGAGAGACGGCCCTCAGAAGGCTGGGCAGCAGGTAAGAAGTTGAGTGGTGAGGGAGAATTGAAAATGGGTGCAAGTAATTCTGTTCCAATATTGATGGCTGATTAATGGGTCAATTGTTAGTTCTTTTATTGAAGCAAGGCAAGGAAGGCACCCGTATTAAAATTAGACAGCACAAGAGGTCATTAAGATGGTTTTAGAGTTTAGTCCCTGTTTTCTACATGCAGGGGGCTTTAATATTACTTATTTGGAGCAGGTAAAGATAGACCATTAAAAAGCATTGAAAGAGCGAGGGCCAGAAGAATTTCCCATAGCAATATTTTCACTATGGTACTTAGTCAGAGATGCTCTTCTCAATGATGATGTAAAAGTGAAAGAGCAATTAGAGAATTTGACCAAGACCTTTGAGGGGATTCAGGATGTAGAATGTAGAATCTGTGAGTTCTATTAAGAATTTTGAGGAGTGGGAAGTTAAAAGTCGTAAAATGGATATAAAAGAGAAAAAAGAAATTTTAGAAAAGGAGATTACACTGATTAAAAAAAGTTAGTAAAAGAAGGAAGGCAGCTTTGCAGAGCCTGTCTTTTAAGAGGAGATTATTGTGGAGAGGTGAAATGCAGGAAAATTGTGCTGATGCAATGGCAGGGTTTACCCCCTGTGTGACATTGACATTTTGGCTGGCACTGAAAGGTGCCTGGGCTTAGCAGCACCTATTACTTCTGTAAAGTGTGGAAAGCTTTACCTAACAAAGGAGCAGGCGAACAACTGTCTAACGTCCTTCAAGGACCTTCAGAATCTTATTCTGAGGTTGTTAACAGCCTGTTACAGCTGGGAAGTCCATTTTTGGGGATGTGGACTCGGTTATGCTGGTCATAAAGCAATTGGCCTATGAAAATTCTAACAAATACTGTCAAGAGACTACATGCCCCATTGAAATGGGAGTTTAAGTGACTTTATCCAGTTATACAAGGGACATTGATGGTACTCATGTGATGGGTCAGGTAATTGTTTCTGTCCTTAGGGAGAGTCAAGGTAGCTAGATGAAAGAATTGTTTTCAATACAAATGGTCAGGACACATTAAAAGAAATTGCCCTGCAGGTAAAGGGATGGGTAAGCAGCCCAGGGAAAAAGCCAGGTGTGGTGGCAGACATCTTTAATCCTAGCACTTGTGGAGGCAGAGACTGTTGGTTCTGAATTCAAGGCCAGCCTGGTCTACAGAGTAATTTCCAAGGCCTTCCAGAAGCAGAGGCTGATAGTTCTGTGATTGGTAAAAAACACTGTCCTGCAGCCTGGCCTCTACAGCCAGCCGCTAGGGCATTACAGGGGATAGTAATGGCCAGTTCTCCAGAGTGCAGTACCCAATATTTAGATGGAAGGATGAAGAAGACCATAAAGGGCATTTTTAAAACATTTGTCCTAAAACACCTTCCTCTCAATTTGTGGGGAAGAGATGTTTTGCAGCTATGGGAGCAGTTCTAACCACTAAATCTGTGCAGCACATGTTAACAAACCAAGGCTTTGTCTCTGGTTGGGGTTTGGACAAAAATCTGCAGGGAGCTGTGTAGATTTTAGCAGACAAGAAAATAATACAACAGTTACCTGGACAGTGTACAGAGTTAGGAAAATTTTCTTAGGGGCCATTGCAGAACAGCCAAAAAAACATACCCATAAAGTAAAAAAAAAAAACTAAAAAAACCCTGTATGGATAGAACAATGGCCCCAATGTAAGAAAAAATTACAGGCTGCTCATACCCTGGTCCAGGAAGAGCTAGAGGCAGGACACATAGTGCCATCCACTTCTCCCTTTAATACTCCTATCTTTGTTATTAAGAAAAAGTCTGATAAACGGAGGCTGCTGCAAAGTCTTAGACTAGTAAATGATTGTATGGAAATTATGGGGACAACTCAACCTGGGTTGCCTCAGCCTGTGGGTGTTATTGCAGGACACCATCTTTTAGTTATTGACCTGAAGGATTGTTTTTTTTTTACCTGTCCTTTGCATCCAAAAGACTGATAAATTTGCTTTCAGTGTACCATCTATAAATTTCAAAAAATATATAGACACTACCAATGGGTAACATTGCCCCAGGGCATTGCCAATAGCCCTGTCATCTGCCAAATTTTATGGCCTGTGTTATTGCCAGATAAGGTACACATATTCTCAAATGTATACATGTTATTCAGAAAGGGTAAAAACTTTGGAATGTTACTTGATAAGGTTATTACACCATATACCCAGGCAGAAATAACTTCGCTACAAAATTTGGCAGAAGTTTCTTTGCACTAATCCCTACAAGTTTGATAATCATTATACTTCTGATGAGTTGGTCACCTTTTTCAAAAATCATCAGGTATGTGTAGCGAATGGGGAGCAGGCCTGCTTTTTGTCCTGCTCAGCTCCCACAAGGCTAGGTTATACCCCGAAATAACAATGCACAAATTGTATTCATTTAAGCACTGCCTGGCCCATTATAT
>LOEQ01006075.1:0-25421 GCA_001685075.1 Bramus lutescens
CTGGATGCTATTCCAAAATGTCAAAAGCAGTTGTGGTTGCAATAGCAGTAAAACCATAGTATGAATCTTTTAGCCATTGGGTTAGAGACATAACCTTCTCAATTACTTTCTAAAAACTTCCATAAAAGCCTCCTATTCCTGTTCTAAGAACTAAGTGTTCCCCACCCCAAGTAGTGGCATGATTGTCAATAAAAGAAAAAGTGAACTAGCCACTGTGACCTAATGGTCTCACCACGTAGCCAAGGCTGGCCTGGAAGTTGAGCTCCTCTTACCATGGTGTCCCTCCTGGGATGACAAGTGTGTGCCTCTATGTCAGCTGTGAAAGACTCGCCAATCAACGACATCCCTCCAGCTTACATGCCCTAGCCAGATTTCCCTCCAATGGCAAATATGGCAATTCTCATGTGGCCCAAGGCTCCTCATTTATTTTCTCCATGTTTTGGCTATTACTCCACAAGTATCATGCACTCACTCCATTTGCCCAGCAGAATTATGTCAAGCTTTTTAGATAGGTTTGTAAGTTTAGAAACAAATTTCTAGCGTTCTAAACTTGGAATTCAATAAAGGCTTCCATGTACAAGGTCCTTTGTTGATTCTGAAATGTACAGAGTCGTGCATAGTGGGGCTCATCTGCACCTTCAGGGTTTGAAGCAGGAGGATAAGGAGCTGTAGGCTACTCATTGCCATATAAAAAACAAACAAGAAGTTATCTAGAAAGCATCACTATCATGCAGGATATTTCAAGAGTATATATTTCTGCATTGGCATGCTCCTGCATATATGAGTGTTTATGTGTATAGTAGCTATTAATTCTGCCCAGGTGGACAATGAAAAGCATTTATAAGGAAAATTTCAGTTGATCCATAAATACTTCGAATGTGGATGGAATGGTGTCATCAATCCCTGACTGACTTCCCTACTTCTATACCTCATGGGCAGCACCCCACGCCTTGACCCCTCAGCTATGTCCTAGGCTATTGTGTGTATGGATTGCTGCCAACATTGCCTGCCTGGCCAAGAAGAAATTTTGAACATGGCTAGCCTTCATTATATGATATGGGCAGTAGATTTTTCAGCTCTTTGCCGTGCTTGCCAGTTGTATTTCCTGCCACTATTTTGAAAACAGGTATTGGCTGACCACCTAACTTTCTAAGTACTGGGAATGTAGCTGTAACTTTAGACAGACAGAAGTTCCCAAGCCCAGGAGCTCCCAGACAGCCAGATCAACAATGGATGAGTATATGGTTAGAGGTGTTTTGTTTCTTTACGGTGTTATGTGAACAACTTCTACTACAATGTGAGGGGTCAGATTAACAAGATAAAGTGTGCACAACAGGACTGAAGAGATTTTACATGTACAGAATCCTTTCAGTGCATGTGACCACGCCCTGACAGAATTCACATCTCTTCCTAGACACATATAAGATATAATCGTGTCCACCTACAAATCCCTGTGTGGACCACACCACACAGCAGAACCGCTCCATGAACAGAGCACTTCCCAGAAGTATGAGGGAGAACAAAGTCCTCATTATCAAATAATACAAAGATAATATCCAAAATAATAAAGCACCAAGGAACTAAAGGTTGTATTATAGATAGTGCTCATTCTTAAAACTGGAGCACAAGAAGGACAGAGTAGGTAGTCCCCGTTGACGACTTTAGATCTCATGGCATTTGGAACCCAGCATTCCTGCTCTTCTGCAGAGGGAGCTGAGGATAGCCCACCATAGCCTGCTGCCTTCTCTCTCACCTCTACCATTTAGTAGTGGTGGTGGATACTGCTAGGTACCATCCACCGTAGCTTCTGGGCTTCGTACTCATCCTTATCACTTAGAGCTGTATGATTGCCTGAGTCCCTCACTTGCAAAAGTGTCCACGGCTGCACAAGGCCTCTGGAGAGTGGCACGTGTCCACAGACAGAGGTCGGCTGGGACAGTGCTGGCCACTTGGTACATAAAAGAGCTCTGCTAGCAGATCAGATCCGTGGCAGTGGTACGTGAAGGGGATCTTGTCCGACGTTTGTGCCCAGGATCTGCCACAGAGAGCACTCAGCACTTAGGGTTAAATGATGAAAGTGAATGTAAACTGCTGTAAGCAGAGTGGAGAGCTGGTGCTAATTTGTACAATGGAATTATGTAATGCTGGGTGGTGGCGGCACATGCCTTTAATCCCAGCACTTGGGAGGCAGAGGCAGGTGGTTCTCTGTGAGTTTGAGGTGGCCAGAGCTAGTTCCAGGACAGCCAGGGCTGTTACACAGAGAAATCCTGTCTTGAAAAAACAAAAACAAAACAAAACAAAAAAGAATTATATAAATAGAGAGCTGTTATAATTTTACATTAAACCTTATAGCAATAGAGGCAATAACATTAACAAAAAACTGCATTTTCTACCCTTATCAAATGCAACAAGCATCTGAAGAAATGAGCATTGATATTTTTTTTTGGGTGGGGGGTTCTAGAGTTAAGCTGATTAGTGTCATGCCATTTAAGTTGCTCTTGCTTATGTAGGATGGTGTGTCTTCTTCTAAGTGGCATAGATAGCTGGCCACAGACTCAATTTCCTAATGTAATTTTCCCTTGCACATCTCATTTATCATTTCGAAAAAAACACCTATATGTCAGAAAGCTTAGAAGAATAATGAAAATATTGAAATTATTTCAATAGTATCATTTTAGAAGATTGTATTTCAATGACAGTTTTGTTGGCTGTGAGGCTCCACTCCGTCTGTGGGGTCTGCCATCTCCTGTCACTGTCTTTGATACTCCTTCCACAGAGTGGTGGATTGACTTCCAAGTCAGCTCCGAGAGCTGCCCTCCGAAGTCTCCATTGCCTGCTTTCCTTCAATGGCCAGGTACCCAGCCATCTGCTTACATCGCCCAGAAATGTGGATCACAACCTTTTCCCTTCAGATTTCAACTTCCAAATTTGAGGAGTTGCATGTAGCTGCAAACCCTTTGTCAATGTTCGTTTGCATCCCTGGGTTTGTTCATCACCTAGCATGGAGGAAAAAGAATACTCAGCCAGGGCAGCGGTACTTAAGACTCCTGGAACTTAATCTCCCCTCATGCTGCCAGCCTTTGGCTAACCTCCGCCATGATGTGGTGGAGCTGCAGTGTTGGCAGGATGCGTATGGCTTGGGATACCAAGATAGAAGTGGATTTTTAGACTTACAATTAGCTTCATAACAGCGTGCATATTGACATGAAGTGTGGAGACTCATAATAAAAGCAAGGGGAAAAAAAACAAAGATAGCTCATTGAGATCAAATGCCGATGTATCTAAGTTGCTAGCAATGAATTTTAATATACCTGCGATGTGAGTATGCATGTGTGTGGTTGTGGCCAGTGTGCTTGTGTGCCTTGGGGTATGTGAGATGTGTGAGCATATTCCTGGTGTGTACCTAGTATGTGTATTTATGACAGGTGTGTATGCATGCGGTGTGCCAGTGCCGGATGTCGATACATGCTTGGCATGTTTGTTTATTAGCCTTTTGGGTTGTTTATGCCCTATGGTACCACTACACATCTCTCTCAAAAAGCCACTGGTCTCAGCCTTGGTGCTCCTGCATCAGCGCTGCTGGTGACTCACGGTGTGAGGGCTCAGATTTCTGCCAGACAACATGTCATCATCCTTCAAAAGGATTAATTAGCCAAAATGTAGAGGTCACAGATAAATTTGACAATGCTATTAAACTCTTATTTTCTTTCTTTTATCACTACAATATGCAACATTAATTTTAGCTCATAATGTATTTTAAGAACTATTTGCATTTGTATGTGTGTGCGCGTGAATGAGGGCGTGTGTGCGTGAAAGATACCTGATGAGGCAGAGGTGACAGATGGCCCTGGAGCTGGAGTTACAGGTGACTTTTGAACCCCCAGCTCCAGTGCTGTGAGCATCGCTGGTCCTCTGCAATGGCAGCATTTGCTCCTAATCCCTGAATAATCTCCAGGCCCATATTTCTATATTTTTAAAGGTTTGATCTGAATTTTTTATGAAGCTGTATTTTATTTTATAACTAAGATGTCAAGCTGGTCTCAAACTCACAATGTACCTGAGCAGCCTTGAACTTGTGGTGATCATCCAGCCTCAGCCTGGCAAGGGCTGGAATTATAGGCAAACACATACCACACATATCTTAAAAGATCTCTCTCTCTCTCTCCTTTTCTTTCCTTTCCTTTTCTTTTCTTCTTTTCTGTTTTTTCTTTTTTAAGACAAGGTGTATCTGTGTAGCCTTGACTGGCTTTGAACTACCTAAGGAGTTCAGATTGATATTAAATTTGAAACAATTCTCCTGTCTCAGGCTCTTGTACTCTAGGATAATATGTCACCATTCCTGGCTTTAATATGAATTTTAACTTCCTTATGCTTCCTTCCTTGCTTGCCTGCTTCCCCTTCCTTCCTTCCTTCCTTCCTTCCTTCCTTCCTTTCTTTTCCTTCCTTTTCTTTTCTTCCTTCCTTTCTTCCTTTTCCTTCTTCTTCCTTCCTTCCTTTCTTTTTTTGTTGTTGCTGTTGTTGTTTACAGGATCTTTCTTAGCTGTCCTAAAACTTACCATGTAGACCACCAGACTGGCCTCAAAATCAGAGATCCACTGCCTCTGCCTCCTGGGTGGTTTGAATTAAAGGAGTGCACCTCCACACCCAGCTATATTTTCTTTCTCTATTCAAGATTCATTTATTTTTATTTCATGTGTATGAGTGTTTTTGCTAGCATGTGGACATGTGCACCACATGTGTACAGTACTCTCAGAGTCCAGAAGAAGGTTTCAGATCACCTGGGACTCAAGATACACACACAGCTGTGAGCCACCACGTGGGTGCTAGGAACAGAACTCAAGTCCTGTGGAGGAGCAGTCAGTGCGCTTCCCCACCCACTCAGCCATCTCTCCAGTGTACCCCAGCATTTTCTTCTTGCCTTTTCCCCAAGTGTCTTTGCTAAAGTCCATGTACTGGCAGTGGACTGAGGCACTGGGCTGGGGAGAGGTAGCAGAACAAAGGCTACCATCTCAAGCCTATTGTGCCACTTCTCAGCCACTGTGTCCCTTAGAGGTGACAAATGCAAATAAGGAATTCCATTTATTAGTTCTTCACAGGACTTGACCTTTAAAACTTTTTTTCAGTATAGTTTATGGATATTTATTTATTTATTTGTAAATTAAGAAAGTTGGGAGCAGAACTCTGTAGCAAAAGAGAATTTACCAGACAGGACAGCACAATTAATCACACATATGAATTCACAGAGGTTACAACTGCATGCACAAGGCTTGCACAACATAAGGGTGGACAGAGTACCAGTATGGATGAGGGAAAGATTCCTGTATCCCCACCCCTGGCAGCTGATGCCTTCTGGGAGTGGGAGAGTCAATTTTCCTCAGGGCTGTGGCCCATGAGAGGCAACCCATGCTCCAGTAGATGGCCCTGTGCACATGCACACAGCACTAAGAGGGTACAGTGGCTAAAACATTGCAGAACAGAGAGCACTTGAGGTTGCTATTGGCATTGGTAAGGAGGAGCTGAATCTGGAATTACACCATGCTGAAGTGGAGCAGGAGGTACACATGTTAGAGCCAGGTGTGGCGCACACCTGTAACCCCAGCACTGCCGAGACACATCCACGGTGAGGGGCAGAAATGAACGCGCACACTGAGAACTAGGAATCCAATGGGCTGGCAAACACATTCTGTGAGCTGAAACATAGGGTCGCCCTGCTTTCTGCTTTTCCCCTGTTTCATAGTAACACCACAAACTCGATGATCTAGTTTGAAAATCCTGGCCCCACACCCTGGCCTCTTCTGGAATGCCATTCCCCTGGCCTCTGACTTATGATTTCTTAGCTGGATCTGCCTGCCCTAATTTGGCTCCTGTGCTTTGGATGTGTGCTGGGGGTTTACAATAGGAGGAAACATAAAGAGGAAATGATCTTTTCAATTTTCTGGAAGAAAAGGGAAGCGCCAAAGAAGCTGACATGGAGCTAAAAAGCAGAGTTTGATGCCAAAATAGAGACTACACAAGGGTCCAGCGACCTGAAGCAGCTTGGGAGCGCCTGAGCCAGGTAACTGGCAGGACTAGAACCAGCATCAGGATGTGAACTTGGATGTGTTAGGAAGGCCAAGCAGGACCAAGCCTCCTACGGGGAATAAGCAATGCTCTAACATTAAAGGTGCCTTATAGAGTCTCAACCAACACTTTCTCCTCTTTCATGTCTGAAAAGTAGATATGATTAAGCCTGTTCAATAGAGTAAGAGAGAAACACAGATAACAGGGATGTTGATTGATAGTGTATGAGCCCCCAAAAGAGTTCAGAGATTGGAGCATGCAAATGTTCCTGGAGTTGGCAGCTGCCAAAGACTTCTACTCTGAGAGAAATGAAAGCATATTTTGGGGGAAAATAGTTATGCATGTCTAATTTGAGTGAATTTATGTTTATCAAGATGATTTTTCTTACAAAAAATTAGGTTTCCAGAGTAAATTAGAAGGAATCAGATTGCCTTTTTTGCTAGGTTATTTTGCAGGAAAATACCTTGCCTGGCATCTCACTTAGCTAGTAGCACCCCAGGTGGCAGTAAGTAATCAGTCCCCACCCTTATATGGCCAGCCAGGGCATCCCCAGCAGCCTGCTCTCCTCTGGAGGCCAGTGGTCCAGGGGCGCTGGATAGATGTGGGCCTTTGATTGTCTTCATTTCCTAAAGGAATGCCAGGTAAGCTCCTTCTCAGTCCTGGGTAATGCTCCTTCCATGTTCACAGACGTAGTGTTCTCTGGGGAGAGGCAGGTACACACGTATTGACACTAGGACCTAGGGGGCTTGTGTCTCAGAGATCTTGTCTACAAAACACTTGCAGGGACCGTGCATACAGGAGAATGGGTAACACAGGTTTTATAAACCTGGGCACATGAAGTTTCAATTTCCCAAATGCATTTTTAATAACACAGAAGTCCCCATTTTGTATAAAGGCCTTCATTTTAAATAAAAGGAAAATCAATACTTATATAAAGCCATAACCTAAAAAGCAAGCTAATTATTTGTGTCAACACAAGCTTTCAAGTTGCCATCAGATTTTCTCTTGATTTATGAGACAGGGTGTTTCCTACTTAAATTAGAACTTTATTACAAACACTTTCTTTCAAAATGATTTATCCATTACAGAAATCAATGGGGTTGCATCTTGTGAAAAACCAAGATTTTATTGATAGCCAGGTGAATACATTGAGAATTGAAGCCCAGCTCAGAGATATATTCAGGACATAGGCTTTCAAGGTTCAAGATTAATGTGTTTTTTAAAAAATTCATCTTGTAGACATCAAAAATGCCCGTATGATGGATAGAGCTAACGAGGACCTTATTTAATTATAATTAATGGTGGAGGCACCATATAAAGAATGGACTCCATTTTCAGCTGCTTTAGAGAAATGTGTCCCACACAAATCTGCCATATACTACGAGGCCAATATGTGCCGCAGATTCTACAGATCTATTGGAGGGGCCTGTCTGACTCTGCAGCAGTTTCTGTTCATAGGACTATCTTAAAAGCAAGTGCACATCAAAACAGCAGCAGCAGCAGCAGCAAGGCAGCTGGCTTGCTAATCATCCTTATGTCTCATGTAGGCATGTCTGGATGCCACGGGTGAGGAAGGGAGGGCTAAGGAGAAGCCAGATGATTCCAGGAAGGAGATGGGAGGCGACAGTTAAAAATCACAAGACAAGACAGGAAGTGATATCCCATGGTGGTGGCTGTTTATTTAGCTGAGAAAAGTGTCAAAACTTGAAGAATGTTTTCTTTGTTTTTGTGTCTGTGAAGCCCTCTTTCGGGAGAACACAGCAATCATCCATTGAGGAAGATCTATGGAATTGTAATCGGTAGAAGGGAGCCAGCCACACAGGGTTTCGGGACTGTCCTCAAGTCCCTTGATTCTCAAGGAATCTCTGTGTACGGATGGCTTCAAGCAATGGGTGTGACCACCAGAAACCTTAACAGGCTGGTAAACCTACAAATGTATTTTCAAGTTTATTTTATATTTTGAATTGGCTTACAAAGTAATAGGTTTCCGTGTGGATTTTTATACATATTTTATCTTTATTAATTCCTGAAAGCCCCCATCCCTCATGACTTTGCCCCCTTCCCCTTGTTTGCTTTGCTCCATTGTCTACCATGCACCTCCCCTGAAAAGTCTCCGTATTCCAACCCCATGGGCTCCTCTATGGTTTCCTGGCCTTTAAGCATATTCATCCCTACCCAGGTCTGTGCATTTAACAGCCTCTAACTGCCAAACCTATGTTCTTTAAGGTTCTCTCTTCCTGTCAAAATAAGAGAAATCATCCCTACATCCTGAACCTTTGACAGAAGTGTGCTAATAAAGTGGAGCAAAGGCATTTGGTCAATTCTGTATGCATTTGAACTGCTATGATTGTTGACCAACTGTACTGATAATCCCCCGTAATGTGCTAAGTTTGTAAAAAGAAAATAGGGTTTGGAGCTCTTTGGTATTCAAACCAGGCAGAGGGAAGAGGGTAGAACACATTTTTCCATGTGACAGCCATGGGCTTCTCACGAGAGTCATCTGAGGATAACTTCAGCCAGAACATGGTATTGGGGCCTGGTGAGAGGTCAGGACATGCCTAGTCACTGTCATCACTGCTTATCTCTGGCATTCCTGGGTGTTTTCTAGAGCCAGAAACCTGCCTCTCCCTGCAGTGTCCCTTCAGTGGTGATGGGTCTGCCCTCTGGAGCCAGAAATTTAAATGCAGGCTTTTCTGCATGTCCTCCATTAGCTATGTTCCAGTTCAGTAATTTCTGGTGTCAATCATCAAGGCTCTGCTAGGTCAATGTCCTTCTTGGATGGGTGACATTGTGTCTGGACCCATGGTGAAGGATCTGTTAAGAGGTAGTCTGAGGATGATGCCCTAGTCAAAGAGCCCATGAGCTCATGAATAAGCAGGTGCTTTCATCTACCTACAATGCTGAACTGAACCCACAGACAGACTGAAGGGTTTCAATATACAGTTTCTCGTTCAACTAGGGGGATGTGGCCTTGTAATTTGGCAGTGCTTAGAGATTCTTTTAAACCCTGGTTCAATTTTTCCTAATCTTTTCTCATCCTCTCTCTCTCTCTCTCTCTCTCTCTCTCTCTCTTTCTCCTCTCACTTTCTCTTTCTGTGTATCTATCTATCTATCTATCATCCATCTATCATCTATCTATCTATCATCTATCTATCTATCTATCTATTTATCTAAATGATTGAGGTGCATTTGGTTTACTCATATAACTTAGTTATGTAGCATTCAAATGAAATATGTGCTTAAATTATATAATTATGCAATTATATGTAACATTTATTTACAGTTAATTTCTACTTTGGATGCTTCTAAATTTCAGAAATGTAGCTTACATTTTTACATTTTAAAATTGTATATATTTGATTTTCCCCCAGGCACAAAAGGTAGGAATTGGATGCAAAGAGATCATTTCAGAACCACACTGTTCAAGACAGCTGTGCTTAGCTAAATAATAATATCTTTATTTCAAGGCTCATGACATGAAAATTACTAAATCTGGCAGCTGTGTTTTTCACGAGCAAGGATATTTTAGAACTAAAGGTTATATCAAAATTCATTTGAATTTTGAAGTACAACCTGTGTGCTCGTCCACTCTAAACTTATAAATAATGGATAAACGGCTGCGAGTGTTTATTTGTTGTGTGGAAGGTAAGTACAACGAGTGCTAATATAAATTTGTTATCTAATGCTTAATTGCTTTTCAGTTAAACCAGTTGCTGCTGTAGACTGTCAGAGGGCCAAGGATCATTAACCAGTGACAGCCACTCCTTCCCCAAACACCTTCTGTAGTTGGTGGCTTCTAAGTAAATGGGAGAGAGGGCATCTTCAAATGCAAGTTTCATTTTCTTCCTTTAGGAATGTCCCACAATCTCAGGGTGGAGAAAGACCAGGGCTTCACATGTCATTTACTTATTTCTTTGTGCATTTGTTGAGTGGGCGCCTTCTTACCTTGGAACTGAGCGTTGAATCCCTTGCGCCGATGGTTGCTGTCCGACGTGAAGTGGAGCCGGAGCCAGTTCTTGCTACTGATCACGGGTGATGGGAGGTTCATGCCTGTAAGCCTGGAGGAGAGAGAGAGAGAGAGAGAGGAGGGTAATCTCCTTTGAAATCAACAGATGCAATGTCCCTTGGCGCCGTCACACCTGTTTTAAAATTGCATCACTAACAGTCTCCTGAGATGCTTCAAGCAGAGGCTGGTTGTTACATGCATCATGCCTCCACATCTTAAGATGATTTCAGTAGGACATCAAGACTCTATCCTGAGATGATAGAATCAAAGTGTTCAAATGGATTCAACATTTCTCTTCTGCATCAATGATGGATGCAGGAGATGTGGTTCTATCTCTCAGTTCCTTCTCTCGGGACCATGGTCATAATGAATCATAAATAGAAATGGGACTAAGATTATACAGCTGAGGTGGCTTGCTTCTCATCATGCTTGAAAGTGGACTACTTTCCCACAATCCACCTGTAGGATTCACCACGGGGACCCTTTCCCGTCACAGTGGAGAAGAACAGCCTTCATGGAGATTAATGAGTGTCAAAGATATCTGAACTGGAATAAAGTGAGAATTTACTAAAGAAGCATTATATCTTTTAAAAAGTGGATGTCATCCGTCTCTCAGACCTGTGTACAATACCTCTCTGCTCTCCAGTGCTCAGCTCAGCCACCTGGATAGTGGCCTGGCGACTTTCACTGCCTACTGCTGAAATGCAGTTTGAGTGGCAAGGAGGAAACACTGTTCATGTCATAAATCCTAACAATCAGAAGGACTGGAAATAAACAAAGCAAGGCTGGGGAACAGCACCACTGGATCCCAGAACTTCAGACAGACCAACATTTCCTAGCTAAGCCTTGAAAAGTACCAAAATTAGGTCACGATTTGTAAAATAGTTTCACCGTCTATAAACTACGATGTTTCCCCAGTAGCCACAATAGATTCCTACCCAACAAGGCTCAGAATTCACAGTGGCTCAAAGCCTTCATAGCCCATAGATAATGTCTGTGTATAACCTCTGGACACAGTTTCTGGAAGACTCAGGATCTAAAGGTTAAGGTGACAGCTGTCCTTCTATCATTGAAGACAGGACAACGAAGAAAATATTTTTAAGTTTTAAAATATTCAGTGCAGACACAATTAAAAACACCTTTTGATTTGTAGTTGACTGAATCTGCAGATTCAGAGTCAATACAAACATATGTGGACATTCACCTAATGTGTTTTCTCTGGATCTGGGAGCAACTGTGGCTGTGCACTGTGAAATTGTTTTGCATCTCGGTTGCCAAATCTTGTTTTGAAATGACGCCGATTGGTGCCACTGGTCTATGAAGGTTTAGCTATATCGTTCCAAAAGTTACCTGTGTGGCTTCCTCTGTGGTCAAGCTGAGTACTTGGTCTCCAAGCACAGGTCACAGGACATCAACTGCTTGTCTGTAAGGAATGCTGCCTTATTTATATATTACCTGAGGGAAAGCAGTGTTGCGGACACCCGAGGTCAAGCCCGCTATGTCAGACACTCACTTTAATGGCAAAATTCAGACATGTGCATGATGGGCTTAGAGCTTAAAGTTCTACCCAATCCTAAGTGTTTATTTATTATTTAATTAATCTCCCACCCCCACTTGGATTCCTGAAGTACAGTTCAGGCAGCTAGAGAGGACTGATTCCCAGACAGGCTTCATCTCCTCTCCCTTTGCCCATGAAAGGTTATCTTACAAACTCCATCCCACATACCTCCAGTAATACTGAGAATGCCCAAAGGATATGGGAACTGTTTATTAAAACTCAGACCCATCTAGCTCACCCTCATTTACCTGTTGAGCTTAGTATAAAGCTTGCTTTAAAACATGTTATTTTAATGATTCTAATCTCCATAACAGGTGGAAATTGCATTTCAATTCCATGCCAACATTTATAGCACTCTTGAACAAATCCCTTCTTGACTTGTATTTGCAAACACCCATCTACAAAAAAGCCAGGTTTGTGTCAATCATCACACATCTCCACAGAGAATAGGGTACTTTTTAGTCTCATCACAACTAGTAAGTTGATTAGCATTGGAAAGCAGCCATAGGGTGCTTCACATTGATTCAAAGCTAGAGTAGTGTGTCTATGGATTCTGATATCTAAATTTCATATAATTTATTTTACAGTAAATACCAACCCACTTTTAGTTCATGGGTCAGATTGAGTTCATGAGAACAGATTGTTGACTTCTGTCATAGAATAAGGAGGAGTAGGTATAGTATTATTTTGAGAGGGCTGGAGGGATGGTTCAGTGATTAAGGTGCTTATTGCTCTTTGTAGTTCAAAGTTCAGTTCCCATAACTGACCTGGCATCTCATAACTGCCCATAGCTTTAGTGTCAGGGGATCTACTGCCCTCTTCTGCTCGCCTAAGGTTCCTGGACTCACATAGCTCCATAAGATCATGCTGACCCACATAGATTAAAATTAAATACACAGAAATACATACACATATACATAAATTAAAATTTTTTAAAAAGATCAAAATCTCTTAAATATTTTTAACCAGGAAGAACTAATTAATCTATTTTTAAATGATTATTTTTTAAGTGTGTGTGCAGTGGTGGGGGAGAGGAAAACTTGAACCTGAAATAGAATAATTTGATGATCTATGTCTACTTCTATATGTTAAACATATGCAGCACTTCTTCCTAGGAAATATGGTCTCATTATGCAGTCTGGGTTGAAATCAAATTTGCCATCCTCCTGCTTCAGTCTCAGAGATGCTGGCTGAGAGCCATGCTATGGATTTCTTCCCATGAAGCTTTCTGTGTCAGCCGCACGTCAGGGAAGTGCCTCACGACAAAACAAAAGTGTCCATGTGTTCTGGTTTCATTTCTGACACTAAGATAAATTGCCTGGCAAGAACTGACTCAGAGGGGAAAGGGGGATTTTGGTTGCTTGTTTGATTTAGTCCACAATTGCAGGTTACAGTCCATCACCCTAAAAAGAAATGAAGAGAGGGCCTTGCGGCATCTAGTCCCCTCACATCCGCAGTCATGAGCAGAAAGAGAAGGTGGGAAGCCCCGTCCTCATGCTCAGCAGAAATATTCCAAGGCCTGGGTTCCAGACTGAATAAAAAGGAGCAAAGCATCATTTCTCCCTGCTTCCCTGACTTTGGAAGCAATGGCCTCCTGCCACCTCGTCTTTCCCATCATGATGAAACTTACCCTCGAACTGAGAGCCTAAATAAACCCTTTCTTCCTTAAATCATTTCTTGTCAGGAATTAGTCACATCAATGAGAATAAGCCCAGGTAACTGGGAGAGACACCTCTTTGCTTCATTCAAGGGCATCTAACTAAGCCACAGAGAGCACAGGAAAATCCATGTTTCTTCAAAGTCCTCAACAAGATTGTGCTTTGGCTAAAAGTAAAAGTAAATGTAGGACTCGTGGGACCACTCCACTTAACATGGCCTGCTTTGAGCCAAAGCAGAGCAGCCCAATTTGTTCCACTTTCTTCAAATAGTTTTGCCATAAATTCTGGGATTCTAATATAAGGTACTCATTCCTTATTTTTCCCTCAGCCTCCCTTCAGCTTGGCCTTTCTCTTACATGACAGAAGGGGCTGATCACGTGGGATTCGAGTTCTCTAGACCCAAGTCTGTGACTCATATTTTATTTATGTAACTTGAAAAATGTAGAGTCAACGTCCTGAGATCATTTCCCAAAATGCATTTGGAAACCCTAATAGTTTTCAATTTCGCTGTTTGGGTGCTTCAGACTCGAAACCAGATTTCTCACAGCTTTAGAGAATCATTATAGAGATTATGTGGAGGATCCCTCTGTAGTTTAACCTTTCCGTGATGATTAAGGAGTCAGAACCTATTAGAAGAGTCTAGGAGACATTTTAAATGAACTGTTCCATCTATGGAGACTAAACAGTTGAAGAAGTCTGTTAGTTCAAAGACACTGTCTACAGATGTGGGGAGAGAAGCCTCCAGATGATACATTGTTTTCTGCTGTGTTCTCATAGGCCTGTAGTGTGGGGACTTGGGTATCTATTTACCAGAGCGGAAACAGAACAATCTGATCACACATGGAGCTTGTAAAATGATATAACTTGGTGAGTCTCACATTGCAAGTGCAGTAAATTCTTAAGAACTTGGAGTTTACAATACCACACCAAGCTTATAGGATGTCAGGGGGTAACAAAAAATGAACTGTTCACCTTGCACTGATGTAGAAAAAGCTATCTAAGTATACATAAATGTGTATCTATGTGTTGTGTGTGTATGCTGCATGTGTATATATGCCACACACATATGTAGGAATACATACATGCATACTACACTCATGTTTATGAATATTGGAGTGGTTTAATTAAAAACTTATGTGTACACATATACACCTACTTGAGAAAAATATGACCAAAAAGAACAACGCAAGTTCAGGGTTGCAGCCAAGTCTTCAGGAAATCTTTTGAATCAGATCAAGTACTTCCTCCACAAGGTTCTTCCTGCGTCCTCTGGACACAGGCAAAGCCATGTACAGGACACTCTCTTCTGCATTTCCCTGGTAATGCTGCCCCTTCACCTGTCAGATCTCATGTTAGGTGAAGCCTATTCTACCTATCCTCCCAGGTAACATTCATCCTATATTATATATTTTCATGACAAGTTGGGTTCCTTGTGCAGACCTATTAAGTAAGAATACAGTTTACTTGCTAACTTCCTGTGACCCAGAAGCCCAGCTAGCCCTTCTGCCTCCTAGACCTACATAAAGGCTAGGTATGTGGAGGACAGTCAGAATAAGGCAGATAGAGATAGGATAGATGAAGTGGATTGGTCCATATATTCTACCAGGGTACTCATCACAAAGTGAAACCTACAAAATAGAGTCCCCAAGCATGACATGATACACACACACACACACACACACACACACACACACACACACACACTGACCTCAGTGAGAAACCTCAGGCAGGCACTCAACTCACCGGGGTCTTAGGTGGCTCACCTGGGGGGATGGCCACACACATTGTTGTAGGCGCCACCCTGCTGGTGCCTCTCAGATCTCCCTTTTCCTACCTTCATCTTAACAAGCAAAGAGTTGGAATCTTTCCCTCCAGTATGTGTGAATCTTTTCTGTCTCAATACCATCTCTATTTATAGCTACACCACCTGTGAGTGTAAAGATTTTGCACACAGAGATAGAGATACACATTCTATATACATAGTTTGTATATGCAGGTACATGAATATTTATATATGTGGATAATATATAGGTAGTTGATGTATTTCTCTTATCTGTTTATTTATATATCATCTATCTGTCATCTATCAATAATCTTCCTATAACCTCTCAGTTTATTTACCTATTATCTTTCCATCTGTGATCTATGTGTTTGTCAATCTTTTGTCTATCACCTATCACATATCTACCTATTTTTAACATCTATCTTCTATCATCTGTCTATCAGCAGTCAATTTTTCTATTATCTACCCCTTTATCTATAATCTATCATCTATCTATGAATCTCCACCTACCTATACATCTATCAGCTGCCTATCTTTTATCATCCATCTATGTATCTCTCTCTAATCTATATAGCTATCATCTTCCTAACTCTTTATCCTCCATCCCTTTATCACTGTATTATCTGTCTTATCTATCTATTCATTGCCTTCAGTTCATCAATATGTTCATCAGAAAATGCCAGTCTCTAAGGCTATCCTCAATTTCATTGTAACACTATTGTGGGATGGATACTGTCTCACTGTGCATACACTCTAATACTTTAATTTCACAAATGTCAATGTGGCTCCAAGTGGCACGTGATATGCTGAGTGCATAAGGTCTAACAAACCTTTGACCCTGACTTCCGGTGACTCACAAGCCGTGGGCCTGCTAACAGAAGGCTGTAAGTGTAGCAGCACTGAATTCCCTAGGGAGAATATCCTTCACGGCTTATCTGGGGTCACTGAAGAAATATAATTCCAAATGGAGATTCCTACAAGTTTCCACTTTTGAATTAAGTAGAAACTTAAAACAGCCTGAAAGAAGAAGCATTAAAGTCCCAGGAGCTCAGAACACCCACAGGGAGCAAGGCAGCTCCAGGGATTCACATGTAATAAGGGCAAGGAGTAGCTACATTTTCGTTTTCCCTTGTAGAGAGGACCAGGGATGTCAAGCTGTGGCTGCCCCCTCCCTGTCATTCTGGCAGAGAGCTGTAATTTTCTTATTAGTGAATAAGCAGAGTCAGTACAGCACAGTTGTTGGTAGAACCCCTAGAAGCAAAGCTTATTCTAAGCTTGGTCCACAATTTTATAATCCCCTGACTGTTAATCTAACAAAAACCCAAGCCGGATTTAGGCATGTAAATGCTAGTAGACAGCCTCTCTGAAGGTAAGCCCACCATATGTTCACTGCTTGTCAAGAACCTGCCTTTAATTAACGGGGTCAGTGAGAGTCGGAGAGACCAGCAGTTTACCATGGAGCATGCATACAGACACTGATCAGGAGGGCTAGCCCACAACATGGATAACCCTGAGTGCTAACAACAGACCTCTTCTGAAAAGAAGGGTTAGTATGCACCTAATGTGAGCAAGACAAATAGCCAGAGTCTTTCTGAGCAGGTCTACCCCATACTGTCTTTGACCAGGAAGGGCTAGGCTGTACCTACCCTGCCAAGAAGGTCTAGCCTACAACTTTTACCTTAACAGTAAGACTAGCACAAGCTGCCTTCGACCAGGCTTTCACAGAAAGACTATTCTGTGCCTCACTTGACCAGGAAGGCTAGTCTATGTCACATCTGACTAGGAGGGGATAGCCTGTCTCATCCAGTCAACAGGAGGTTAGTTATCTGTATGCAGGCAGGAACATATTGTTACAAAGTCAGTCTAGAAAAGGCAGATTTGAGAGAATGAATTAAAGATGTACCTTTTTATTATTAATAATGGCAGCTAAATTGGTTAAAATCAATGACCACCTGCATTTTCTTGCTTCATTGTCCATAAACTTTTAATATTCACAAAGATCCCCACTGGATGTAAAAACCCTGGACAGCAAGTGCTGGAACCATCTTGTTCATCATTATGTAGATTCCACCCAAGTCAATAACAAGATAAACTTCAAATCATGGTGCTTAGTTACCACTGACTTGCAAAAGAAGCTTAAGAATTTGTTAAAAGATAATGTACCAAACTGGAAAAAAAATGCCCATTATATGTTACATCTAAAAACAAAATAAAATGAGAAACAAACTAACAGAAAGAAGAGCAGAGGGCATCTCCATTCCCTGAGACTTGGTCATGGGGCATGGATGCTATGTCTGCTGGGTCTTCCTCACTGCCCTCCTTAGCCACCCTCCTTGTCTGCCTCCATTCCTCTGAGACTGCCTAATGTCTCATAGAACTGTTCTCCACAAGGGCTCCTCAGTCTTTCTTCACCGGGACCAAGATAGGCTAGTGATACTCTCCTTCTCTTCATCAATTCTGTTCTTCCTAGGGTACCCTGAGTCTAGCAAATTGCTACATACTTTAACCCACCCTCCCATCTCATTCTACTGGTCCACAAATTGTCAGATTTGGACCACAGCAAAAAATGGACCAAATATCCACCCACATACCCAAATGTGAGAACATATCTCTAACCAAAAAACACCACAACTAACTCCAGCTACCTAAATCCCAGTGCAAAACCACAAATATGAACAACCAAGACAACATGCTTCCTCCAGAACAAAGAAATCCTTTTGCAATATGCCCCAAGAAAACTGAAGTAACTGAAGAACAGGATGATTTCAATATAGCAATTATGAATATGTTCAATATGTTAATATCTTCCAAAATCCTCAATGAAAACTATGAGAACACAAATACTTGATTTAATTAAGGAA
This sequence comes from Bramus lutescens, assembly GCA_001685075.1. NCBI lineage: Eukaryota > Metazoa > Chordata > Mammalia > Rodentia > Cricetidae > Bramus > Bramus lutescens. The sequence continues at coordinate 17,927 of LOEQ01006075.1, forward strand.
ATCCCTCCAAAATATAAAATAGAATTTAGCAAAATAAAATCACTGATTATAAGCCTCAAAATGAAAAACTCACGAAGTCAAATGCTCGGAGGTTAGCCTCAACAACAGGTTAACAGACATAGGAGAGAGAATTTCATGTATTGAAGACAGAATATATAGGTAACTGAGTTTTTTTTTAAATTCCAAGAAGTCTGGAACACTCTAAAAATATCAAAACTACAAATAATAGGCAGGGAGGAAAGAGAATAAACCCAAGCCAAAGGCACAGAAAATATTCATAAGAAAAAAATCAAAGAAGAAAATTTCATAAATCTGAAGAAAGAGATGCCTATAAAGGTGCAAGAGGCATATCAAACACCAAACAGACAGGACAAAAAAAAAGAATTTCTCTAGGACACATAATAACTGAAATGAAACAAAGAAAGAATATTAAAAGCTACAAGAAAAAAGATCAAATCACATGTAAAGGAAGGTCCTTTAGAATAATTACTTCTCAATGGAGACTCTGAAAGCCAAAAGGGCCTAGACAGATGGTCCACACACTCTAAGAGACCACAAAGGCTAGTCCAGACTACTATGCACAATGAAACTATCAAACACAATCAAGGGAGAAAGAAAAAGTAACTTATGGTAAAAATAAATTTAAATAATTTCTGTCATCAATCAAGTTCTGTACAGAAGGCACCAGAAGACAAACTTCAGTCTGAAGGGAAGGTTAATTACACCCAAGAGGGAACAAGGAATAAATAATGCCAGAACAATTAATCAAAAGGAGGGACTCCAAATCACAACAGCAAAATAACATGATTTAATAGATACTGTTCATTAATATCTCTTAATTGTCTCTATTCCCACAAGAAAATTATACAAACTAATAGATTTGATTAAAAATTAGGATCCTTATTTTTGCTGCACACGAAAAACCTCCGCCAAGGAAGGACATCCATCACCTCAGGGTAAAGGGATGGAAAAAGATATTTCTGCCAAATGAAACCAAGAAGCAAGCAGGAGTAGCTATTTTAATATTTGACAAAATGACTTCAAACTAAAACTAATCAGAAGATATAGGAAAGGACACTATATATTCATTATAGGAAAAATCCACCAAGAGGATATTGCAATTCTAAGCACCACACACAAGGGCACCCAAGTTCATAAAAGAAACAAAAGTACCACTAATATTAGATATTAACCCTCACACAGTGATAGTGGGTGACTTTAATACCCTACCTCACCAATAGACAGATCATACAGACAAAAACTAAATAGAGAAACTCTGGAGTTAAACAGTGTCTTCAAATCAAATGGACCTAACAGATGTCTACAGAACATTCCACCACAATACTAAAGAAGAGCCTTCTTCTCAGCATCCTGGGGAACTTCCTCCAAGATTTACCACATATTAGGCCTCAAAATAAGTCTCAACAAATTCATGAACATTGAATGAAAGAGCATCTTACATTCTATCCGTCACCATGGATTAATGCTGGAAATCAACAACACAAAGAGCAGAAAGTATACAAGTTCATGGAAGCTAAAAAATAAAAAAACAGCTTACTCCTTAATTAAATTTGGTCAAGACAGAAATCAAGAATGAAATTAGTTTAAGAATTGAAAGAAAATGAAAACCCAAGATACCAAAATTCACACACAATGAATGCAGTTTTAAGAGGACGAGTTCATGGCATTAAATGCCTATATTAAAATCTGGAGACATATCACACTGAGTGATAAACTTGAAAGCTCTAGAAAAGAAGAAATCATACCCCAGAGAGCAGACTGGAAGAAATAATAAAACTCAGGGCTGAGAGCAAGCAAATAGAAATACAGTGACAATAAACTACATAGAATCAATGACATGAAGAGTTGGTTATTTAAACAATAACCAATACTGAGAAGCTTTTAGTCAAATTAACTAAAAGAAAGAGGAGCCAAATTAATAAAATTAGGGATGAAAAGGGAGAGATTGCAATAGACACTGGGGAAATTTAGAGAATCATGAGGACGTACATTTAAAAAGATCTGTATTCCACCAAACTAGAAAATGTAAAAGACATGCATTAATTTCTTAATAAATATGGGCAACAAAAGTTAAATCAAGATGACATGTTTAAATGGATTCAACGACCAATGAAATGGATGCAGTAACAACACATTTGTCAGCTATAAAATGGTCTAAACCAGATGGATTCAGAATTTCAAGCAACTAAAGCCACTACTCCTTAACTTACTCTTCAAAATAGAAAGTGAAGAAAAATTTCCAAATAATTTTTATGAAGCCAACATTAGTCTGATATCCAAACCATGCAAACTACATTTTAAGAGACACTTATATACAAATATTCTTTATAAACACATGTAAAATTTCTAAGTACAATACTTGCAAACAATTCAATAACACAACAAAAAGTTGCAAGATCAAGTTATCTTCATCCCAGAGATGCAGGGATGGTTCAAAAAAAATCAATGAACATCATCCACTGCACAATTAGGAGGACAAAACTCACATGATATCTCATTCGATGCAGAAAAGACCTATGACAAAATCCAACACCGCTTCATTATAAAAGTCCTGGACAGAGCAGGGGTACAAGTGATGTTATCTATACATAATAAAGGCAATTTACAGCAATCCCACAGCCAACATCGACTAAAATGGAGAAGCCAAAATATTTCCACTAAAACCAGGAACAAGATCAGGATACACATTCTCTCCTAGTCTGTTCAATATGGTACTTGAAGTTTGAGCTAGAGCAAAAAGGCAACTGAAGGAGATAAATGGGGGTACAAATAGGAAAGAAGGAAGTTAATCTGCTTTTATTTTCAGACAATTTAATTTACACATAAAAATCCTAAAGACATCCGGGAGGTGATGGTACATGCCTTTAATTCCAGCACTCATGAGGCAGAGGTAGGAAGACTTTGAAAGATCTCCAATGCTCATGGATCAGTATGGTTAATAATGTATAAAAGGCCATCCTACCAAAAGCAGTCAACAGACAGTGTAATCCCCATCACAATTCCAACACAATTCTTCACAGAAATATTAAAAACAATCTTAAACTTCAAAAAACCTAGGATATCCAAAACAATCCTGAATAATAAAAGAACCATTGGAGGTAACATTTCAGATTTCAAATGATATTGCATAATGATAGTAATGAAAAAATCTTGAAATTGGTATAAAACAGACAAGTTAACCAATTGAATAGAATTGAAGTCCTGAGCATAAATCCACTGTCTACACACAGCTAATTTTTGACAAAGCCAAAAATGCATACTAGAAAAAAGACAGCATCTTCAACAAGGGTGCTAGTCAAACTAGATGTCTGCATGGAGAACAAAAATAGATTCATATCTATCACCCTGCACAAAACTGAGCCACAAAAGCTTCAGAGACTTCAACATAAGACCAGGCACTGAGTCTGATAAAGGAGAAAGTGGGGAAATAGACTAGAACTAATTGGCCCAAGACTTGCTGAACAGGAAAGACACCAATGCCACAGCACTAAAACCTACCAACAGCTAATAAACGGGACCTCATGACGCTATAAAGCTTTTGTACAACAAAGGACACCACCATTAAAGCAAGGCCATAGCCTACAGTCTGGGCAAGGGCCTGTCCCAATTATACATCTGGTAGAGGGCTAGTACCGACAATATACAAAGAACGAAAAGACTGAACATCGTGCAGACAACCCAATTAAAAGTGGGGTACAGAACTAAGGAGACAGTTTTCAAAAGTTGAAAAACAGATGACTGAGAAACAAGTAAAATCACTACCCTTAGTCATAGTGGCCCCTGTGACTGTGTTTCCTTCTCCAACTGAGTAACAGATCAGAGAAAAGGGAAGACAGAAGCTCACTGTGGTTATTTGTAAAACACACCCAGTGTTAGAAATGCTTTCCGACAGAGTTGGGTGCAGTTAGAGATGAAAAGTGAGCATCGATTTCTGCATCATAAAAAAGTTACTTCTTCTCCCCAAGAGAACATTGTAACTCTTTCCTCATCAATCCATCGAAGCCGTGAGGTCCAGAAAGTGGCATGGTTGAGTGAGTACCTCCTTAGAGCTACCAACCTCCTCACGCAGCAATTTGATCTTGTTGCTAATAGTTTGATAAACTGTACATTAAGCTATCTTAGAAGCATATTCTTTGAATCAGCATATTTGTTTCCAGGGATCAATTCCAGGAAATAAAATTTATGAGCCAGAAGGAGATACCTCTTCAATGCTTTTCAAAAAGTCCTTACTGATGAATTGCTTGTTCAGTAAAATAAGCTCAGGGAAGGTGTCTCGCAGGCACTCCATGGGGACTCGCTTGTGGGTCTTGGAGCTGCTTTCTGTCAGGCGTGACTCAAAGGCTCCTCAGCTTGAAATGCCCAACACACAGGGGCTGCTTCTCTGTCTCCATTCTCACGTGACAGGGCTGCTGCGCCCATCTCTGTCACAAAATTGAAAACTCCCCAGAGCCTCTGTGAATGCTTGTTCTCGTGCCCATCTGCCAAGCCTCCCCATCAGGTTCTCCCGTACCCTCTCCATACCTAGCAACAGTAGGAAGCACAAAGGAGGCTCCATCATGAAAACCTGCCTTTTGAACTCTTCCCCTGTCACTACTAGGAGATACTCTGTTACTGTAGCCAGGACACTATCCTGGCCCACTAGCCCCACAAACCCATCATCAGCTGTGTTTTCTTTATACTCCCTAAAGCATTACATTCTTAGCATTCTTAGCAGATTGCTGTGGGACAATTGTCTGTATCATGTCAATTATATTTTAAATAAACGCTGATTGGCTAGTAGCCAGGCAGGAAGTAGAGGCAGGGCGACCAGGCAGGAAATAGAGGTGGGGCCAGGAGAACAGGAGAATTCTGGGAAGAGGACACAGTCTGTAGTGGTGACCCAGCCACAGAAGAAGCAAGATGTGACTGTCTCACCAAATAAGGTACCAAGCCACGTGGCTAACTCAGACAAGAATTATGGGCTAATGCAAGTTATAAGAATTAATAAGAAGCCTGGGTTACTGGGCCAGTCAATTTATAACTAACATAGACCTCTGTGCATTTCTTTGGGACTTAACAACTGCGGGAACCGGGCAGGACAGAAAACTCAGTCAACAGCAAATCATCTAAGATAAAAAAAATAAATTATGGTATTATAAATGTGTATGTGTGTGTGTGTGTGTGTGTGTTTGAAAAAATGTTTTTTCAAACCCAGATCAGTACTTTTCAGTTGGCCGTATGAATGTAACATGCAACTAGGGAGAGAAGTGTATCCATATTTTTTGTATGTATATGTCTGCTAGACCATTCCCTTTTCAAGATCTCCAGAAATCAAGGAAAATTATATTCAGAAAGATAGCTCATGGGAATGATGGCTTGGTACAGTTTGGGGAGGAAAATGTCCATGGTTTTAGGCCCAACTTCTTCTGGGTCTGAAATAATGTAGATCTGTCAGAAACCTCTACAGTGAGATTTGGGTCCATAGCTTCACCACCAAGGCAGCTAGAAACTGTTCCAAACACTGTCTTTGGCCTGTCCTCCCTTATGGGTTCTAGACCACCTGCACTTTTAAATTCAGGCTACATTACTTTCCCCCTCTGCAAAGATAATGAGGAAGGAATATTCTTGTTCAAATACTTTTCAGGATAGAACTTAATTTCCTTTTTTTTAAAAAAAATTTTTTTTACATGAGTTACATCATGTTCATGTTTTCTCTGCCCCCATGTCTCTCCTGTTCATTGTCCAATCCTGACCTCTTCTTTTATAATTACTGTTTCACATGACCCCACACACAAACACACGCATCTTACTGAGTTCACTTAGATGTTCATATATATTTATGTACATGTGTTTAGGACTGATCCTTGGGATTAGATAATTTATCAAGGAGCTTATCTCTGGACATCTGGCCTGTGTACTGCCTCTAACCAGGAGTAACCTGAGCCATTCTTCCTCTTTCAGCAGCCACTGGTTGCCTGTAGCTCTTCATCTAAGGGAAGGGCACAGCCATGTCTAGAAGTCACTGTATAGTAGCAGGGATACTGGTTCTCTGAATTCTTTGTTCATGTTGCTGGAAGGAGAACATCCAGGCAAATCACTAGTCCTCCACACTCAGGGGATGGGAGTTCTCATTTTTTTTTGCTCCCTGGGTGACCATGTAGCAGCATCAGAACAGAAATGTGGTCCCGAAAGCCCCGTGGAACTGTTGGGTAGGAAAATTCTGCTGGATTAGAGCAAAAAGACAGGGTGGGGCTACCTCTGAAGTCTCCTGGGGAGCACAGAAGGGTAGGAGGCCTTGTACTAAAAGAAGTCAAGCGTCAGATGAGAGGCATAGGGAAGTGTGTTGAGATCCCAGCTCCTGCTGCTTCCGTTTTGTGGAAACCAGCTCCAAGGGTCCAACAAGAGGGAGTCCCAGTCAGTCTTTCTACTTGCTCCTACCATCTTTTCCTTTCACACACCTTTCATTTCTCCACATCCATAGTCTGACCCAGATTTGAGGAAAATATAAACAGTGACAGGCAACTCATCCAGCCAGATATCATCAACCAGTATTCCAAATTTCTTACGTTTCCTCATTCCTGACTAAGATCTAAGTAGGAGTGTGCTCTGAGCCCCGAATCTCCCCATTTATTGGAAGCCCAGGAAGTTGGCACCTGGACAGTTGCATGAGTCTTCTAATTTTTTTTGTTTTATTTTTATGTATGTATATGTCTTGAGCATTTGAACATGTATGCCTCTTATGTATGTATGTGTATGTTTCTTGTGCATATGAACATGTGTGCAGATGCTCTCAGAATCTAGAAGAGAGTGTGAGGCTGGCTCTGGAGTCACAGGTGTTTCTGAGCACCTGATGTCAGGTTCTCTGGAAGAGAAGCAAATGTTCTTAACTTCTGAGTCACCACTCAGCATCTGCATTTTCTACATAAATGTGGGGATTTTGATTCTCTCCCAGATCCATTTGCAGGAGAATACACAAGTTGCAAAGCCATTCAACAGTAGCAAGCTAACCCGTGCCACGCAGTCCTTTGACAGTCTCTGAAACTTATGCCATAAAGTGTACCCTGCAGCAACTCCAGCTCTACCCTCCTAACCAGGTCCCACCTGCCCACACCCACACTAAGCGAAGGACCATGGAGGAACAACGAACATTAAGAATTTCTGGAGCTAGAAAACATCATATCGAGTGAGGTAACCCAGACCCAGAAAGACAATTATCACATGTACTCACTCATAAGTGGTTTTTAAACATAAAGCAATAAAAACCAGCCCACAAATCACAATCCCAGAGAACCTAGACAACAATGAGGACCCTAAGAGAGACATACATAGATGTAAACTACATGGGAAGTAGGAAAAGACAAGATCTCCTGAGTAAATTTGGGAGCATAGGGACCTTGGGAGAGGGTTGAAGGGGAGGGGAGAGGCAGGAAGGGGAATAGAGAAAAATGTAGAGCTCAATAAAAATCAATAAAAAAATAAAGTAAAAAAAAAAAAA